>CAUYPO010133543.1:0-52092 GCA_963574435.1 Cheirogaleus major
AACCACAATGAGATACCACCTAACCCCAGTGAGAATGGCCTATATCAAGAAATCCCAAAACAACAAATGCTGGCGAGGATGTGGAGAGACAGGAACTCTCTTACACTGCTGGTGGGACTGCAAATTAGTGCCACCTTTGTGGAAAAGAATTTGGAGATACCTCAAGCAGCTAGAAATAGAAATACCATTCGACCCAACAATAGCATTGTTGGGCATCTACCCAAAAGAGCATAAGGAATCTGTATTTTAAAGACACTTTCTTGGTGATTCTCATGCACACTGTTAAGAATCAGGTGTTAAATCATGATACAACCTGAGGGAAGGGACTATGTTGTCCCTTTATGTTCCTAGCACCTTGCAGGTAGTAAACACTTAATTTTTATGTATTGAGTGAGTGAATAAAAGTTCCATGCACTATTAGAAGTATATGAATCTTAGGAATCTTAAGGTTAATATGCTTTATTACTCCAGATTGGCTCCTATTTTGGTAGTGTGCTGTGTTCAGTTGATGTGGATAAAGACAGCATTACAGATGTGCTCTTGGTGGGTGCACCAATGTACATGAATAACCTAAAGAAAGAGGAAGGGAAAGTCTACCTCTTTACTATCATAAAGGTAAGAAATATACACATTAAACTGACAATTTAATTTGCTTTAGTACTGATAAATAAAAGTTAATCTGCATTTGGAAAGAAAATGTATTATTACTGAATGATAGTTTGCATAAACAGTTTAGTTTATATTTCCTCATTTTTGAAGATACTGCCATTAAGTTATGATTTTTTTAAAAATCACATTAAAAGGCGTAACTAGAGTTTAATGTATAGTGTACTGTCATTTTTCATGAAAGTTCTTCAAATATATATTCTCTTATATGAATAAAGCCATTGAAATTTATATCATTTTTGAAATACACAAATGTTTGTGTATTTTTCAAATATCTCATGCAATTTTTTGCTGTAAAGAGATAATAATAACAGAGCAATGCTATCTTGTTATCAATTTACAGTGAAAAAGACAAATGGTACCACACACTTTGGAAACCTCCATACAGTTCTGGGTGTTTTCTACATTAGTTTGTCAGAAAATGCCATTGTTTTGGTGTAACATTTAGTTAGGTGTACATCCAACTCTTTTTTTTTCTGTAGCAAAATGCTGTTTATTTTGGGCATCTGGGTGCAGATGGGTGGAGGCTGAAAAAGGCGTCCACGAGAGAAAAGGGGAGAACCTTGGGTTTTTTCTACATCCAACTCTTGAAATCTCCAGTCCTTGCACATGAAGCTTAGCATATTTTAACCTGGAAAAGCACAGTTTTTCCAACTTGTAAACTGAGCTCTCTAAATCTATGCATGTAAGTACAGATAACTCATTGAAATCCAAAGTGAAAACTGAATTAAAGGCACAAGTTAACACAGACAATTAGATGACAATAGAGGGGAAAGGATGGGAAAAGAGAAGCTGATTTATAATATAGTAAATATTCTGTTCAGTAGTTGTGATATTTTGTCCTACCTTATTTATTTAAATGAATGTGAAAATTAACACAATTTTAAAGCAATTATACATAAAAAGAATGTTTAACTGAGTACACAATAAAGGAAGGGCATATCTACTTGTTTGAAAAATTAACAAATCCTAGTTTTTTAAATGTTTCTTGCTTGTCAAATATGCTGGATTATCATTAATTGTTGAAGATGAAAAGATCTAATACTTTATCAAACTCAGTAACAAATTAATTTCTGTAAGATTATAAAAGGAGAAAGAATCAACACTGACCCAGTTTCATGCTTGAGGAGCATTATTTTCTTGTGAAGTCATCAAATATTTCCATCCTTGATTACGAAATCTGAAGGAAAACAACTGTGTGTTTTACAAGGAAACGTCTTTTCCTTTGGGCAGAACTATTTAGTGTTTCTTATAATGGGATATTAACAATCTCATTTTCCATTACAACTATGCCATATTCAGTAATTTTTAAGTAAAGTCTAAATTAAAATATTGTATCTTGCTTTGTTTTGTGTCTACTTAAATTTCATTTACGATATTAGCAGATTTTCACCAGAACATTTTTAAATCAAAAGGTTTGTAAACAGGTGAAGATACTAATATTGAGGGGAAACGAAGACAAAGGAATGGGTACTTTTATGTAGGTTGTTCCACTACAGTAAAGAGAATTACCTCTTTTCACCTTGGTTTATGAGCAGATATCTTATGACCTTACTCACTGAAATGCTTATTTATAATTCTCATCATAAATAGAGAATTTTGAATTCTAATTTTAAAACCCTATAAAAATTGGTTTGGTCATCAATTGCTGTGAATTTTAATCATACAAGTTATGAAGTTTGTTTTAATCATTCTTTTTCCCCCTTGCAAGGGCATCTTGAGTCAGCACCAATTTCTTGAAGGCCCCAACGGCATTGAAAATGCTCGATTTGGTTCGGCCATCGCAGCTCTTTCAGATATCAACATGGATGGCTTTAATGATGTGATCGTTGGTTCACCTTTGGAAAATCAGAACTCTGGAGCAGTGTATATTTACAATGGTCATCAGGGCACTATTCGCACAAAGCATTCCCAGGTAATCCATGAGCTATATGGTGATGTATTTACATGTATCATCATATTAGAGCTAGAGAGTATCATGTAGACCATCCAAGACATCCCTTATTTCATAATTTCATTCATTCATTCAACAAACATTTAGTGAGCCTCTATTTTGTGGCCAATTACTAGTCTAGACTCTGGGGTGCTATAAGAACAGGACAGACTAAATTCTGCTCTTATGGACCTTATATTCTAATGGAAGAGACAAAAAAGAGAGAGAGAGAGAGAGAGAGATAAATAAAATAAAGTGTTCCAGAGAATAATAAATGCTAAGGAATATTTTTAAAGGAAAAGGAAACTAAAATAGGGAATAAGATTTTAGGGATAAGAGGTGGTGTCAGGTGGCTGAAAGGGTGATTTAAGGAGGCCTCAATAAGTAGGTAGATTTTGAGTAAGACCTGAAGGAAAAGGGCAAAAATAGGAATCTGGACCTGAACTTGCATCCACTCGTCCCAGTCCACTGATCTTTTCACTGGCTTGTTATTTTATGTTAAAGATTCATGCTATTTCATTGATAGAATTGTAGCTGCAAGAGTTATACAGAGATCAGATAGGAAGTGATTGAAAAAACGTGGAATTTTGTGGAGACTAAGAACAACATGGAAAGTGACTATATAGAGAATATAATAATGCAATGTAGAGGATGCCATTTTTCTGGTTCAGATGTTGTGCACTATAATTTTTGTGTCAAATTTGCTCTTTTAGAAAATCTTGGGATCCGATGGAGCCTTTAGGAGTCATCTCCAGTACTTTGGGAGGTCCTTGGATGGCTATGGAGATTTAAATGGGGATTCCATCACTGATGTGTCCATTGGTGCATTTGGACAAGTGGTTCAACTCTGGTGAGTCAGTGAGAGCCAGACACCAACTAGCTAACTATCAATACAAATGACCTGCTAAGTAGTAGAACAGGTGTCTGCACTGGTATTGTAGAAATGCCACACACATTTTATGTAAGACAATTGGGAATTTATGTATCATAGTTTGCATAAAGGAAGAAATATGTTTTTCCTGGTGAAGAAGAAACATATATATATTCTTACCATTAAAATAAAATTTCTCTTCTCTATATGGTGAAAAGAAACAGTGCATAGAAAACACAAAGCCCTTGATAGCCAGGATATTTCTGAATGTTATCTTCCTATAAACAGATTTAGCTTACAGAAAGAAAAGCTCATGAGAGTACACTCACAATACTGAAAATTCAGACCACAGAAATAAAGTGTAACTCATTATGTGACTAAAAATTATTTTAAAATTATTAGTCATAAACAAAAAGCCATTATTTAGGTTTAGCTGACCTCTCATTGACCTCCATAGAAGTTAGAGATTGGGGGGAACAATAAGGGATTCAAAGGTCATGTGATTCAAGGTCAAAAATAAGTATATTGGGCTGGTGAGGGAATGGAAACAGAAAGACATTGATTACTCAATCAAAAGTCCCCATTCATGCATTTTTATCTGTTGAAAAATGTGCATTAAATGTTCAAATATGTCAAGAACAGAAAAACATTATTCATTGATGTTTTGTGATTTATGAGTTTAATGATACTATTTACAAATCTCACTTGTGCTTTTGAAGAATGAAATGCATTGTTTTGTTGCAAAATGAAACTTTTATATGGAAAAAAATTAAAAAATAAAACTCAAGGATAATACTTAAGACTTTAAAAAACAAGAAAATGTATTTACTTAGTAAAATCAGTTAGAATCATTTAAGAGCAGCCTACCAAGAGTAAATACAAGGTGTGATATAATAATATGGCTGATTTTTAA
The DNA here is from genome assembly GCA_963574435.1 of Cheirogaleus major. Classification (NCBI taxonomy): domain Eukaryota; kingdom Metazoa; phylum Chordata; class Mammalia; order Primates; family Cheirogaleidae; genus Cheirogaleus; species Cheirogaleus major. The sequence continues at coordinate 4,384 of CAUYPO010133543.1, forward strand.
ACTATTTTATTATACCTCTCAGTGAATATCACCTTGAAGCCATCTTGTAGGCTTCATACTTAGTAGGCTATATATTTCCTATATGATGACACTCCTTTTTCATATAGTCAGCGATGGTCAAACTTTTGTCTTTGAAGGTGGATTTGATTTTTTCAAAAATGTCAAGACACCTAGAATCAAATAAATGTACTAAGATGACCACTTAAGCTAGGTTAATGCCATTTTGTGGTCGCATTCCTATAAGGTGCTAAGATTGGTTTTTCTGGGAAAATCTCTGAGAATATTTTTTTAAAAAAATGTGTTTACAAAATATTTAAATCAAAGACAGGCCAGATGCGATGGCTCATACATGTAATCTTAGCACTCTGGGAGGCCGAGGCGGGAGGATTGCTTAAGTTCAGCAGTTTGAGACCAGCTTGAGCAAGAGTGAGATCCCGTCTCTACTAAAAATTAAAAAAAAATTAGCCAGGCAACTAAAAATAGATAAATAATTAGCCGGGTATGGTGGTGGCACACCTGTAGTCCCAGCTACTTGGGAGGCTGAGGCAGGAGGATCACTTGAGCCCAGGAGTTTGAGGTTGCTGTGAGTTAGGCTACACTCTAGCCCAGGCAACAGAGTAAGACTCTGTCTCAAAAAAAAAAGTGTGTCTGTGTGTGTGTGTATATATGTATATCCATGACATCTCTATTGGAATAAGTACTCAGTCTCTCAAAGAGATTGCCTTAAAGAAAGCATTCACTTATGCATTTTAGATCCTGTAAGTTTAAGGACATATTGCATTTGTTGTTAAAGGTTTATAACTGCTTATTAGGGAGGCCTGATAGATACAAATAATTTTTCAGTTGACTGCTGTCCTTCAGATGGTAGCTGAAATTTAAAAAACTGTTTTCCGTATCTTCCTGTGGTGCTTTTCAAAACAGTGAAATTACTAATTACGACTTGCTGCTTTGTACGTAGTTGAGGGGATGCACAGGGGGTCATTATGATGAAGTACGAATCCCACTGGCAGAGGCATTAGAAGACCATGGCCTCTAATTTCTCATGGTCTAACTATCCAGTAAACTTGTAAGTCAACAAATGGCTTTGTGTCTTGGACTTTTTTATTGATAAAACAGAGGCAGTATGTGTTCTACCAATTTCCCAGGAGCATTGTAAACTAGCAAATGAGTCCATGTGTCAAATGTCTAAAGGGCTGAGCCAGCGTCAGAAATCTTTAGCACCCTGCTTGAGATGGACTCCTCAGCCTTTTTCCAGTATCAGTCTAGTTGCCTCTGTCACAGCCGTATGCCGCTCCTCAAAGGATCCTCCCAGACACTCAGGCAGCAGGAAAACAGCCAGGACCACACTCCTCAGCTGGCCACCCCCACCTTCCCACCTTCTCTCTCCCCCAGCTTTGTGAGAAGAGTGAATATCACTGCTACCAGTTGGCAAAACACAACAGAGACCATGACTTTGCACTTCACTTGCAAAGAGGTTGCAGATGCCTATCCTGTGCTCATGCACATGTTTGTTTAATAAAAAATATTCTGTGTATTGTGATGTTGATACAGTCACAGACAAAAAAAAGACAATATCTCTACCTGCTGTCTTAGAGCTTACAAATATAAAATACTGCTAAAGTATTTAGACAGAGAGTAGAGAGAAAAATTCAATAACGCTGGCAGTGGTTTATCTATCTAAAGGTTATAACATATGCACTCACTAATAATGTCTCTGTTTCCATTTCTTTCTTTCAGGTCACAAAGTATTGCTGATGTAGCTGTAGAAGCTTCATTCACACCAGAAAAAATCACTTTGTTCAACAAGAATGCTCAGATAACCCTCAAACTCTGCTTCAGTGCGAAGTTTAGACCTACTAAGCAAAACAATCAAGTGGGTGCGTAGACCTAAAATAATCTGTACAGAGATAGGTTGGCCTACAGAGTGTTATCACTGCATATAACCTATATTTTGGTTTGTAGGTCAAGAGAAATAAGGGGTTTTAGTTGCCTAAATTTAAATTGCCACACATTTGAGATGCCTGAGAATGGTTCATTAGTCATTGAAGGTTTGCTTAGATCTTCCTCCTCTTCTCTAGCAGGAAGTTGTAATCTCTAAGATATAATCGAGAGCCCTCTCAACCCTGTCCTTCAAGGTTCTCTTACCCACAGTTCCCTTATTTAAAACCCCGGGCACACATAGATTATGCTGTTATTCTTAAACCAGTGTGCAACGTGTCACTACGCCATGATCTAGACAGGGCGTGGCCAACAAAAGTACCAAGTATTGTTCTTGTTCTTAAGGAATTAATAAGCATGAAATAATAAAAGAAAACATGGAAAGAAATAGATAATGTGTGCCCAGTGTTTTAAATTTTCTAAATAATACAGAGTAAGAGTCTGAATTATGTCCCATCAGACAGGGGAGGGTGAGGAAAACACTACAGGCAAATGTCAGCAGGAATCGTCCTCTCTCTCTTGGGCTGGTCAAATCATCTTTCACAACCTGGCTGAGGTCCCACATCCTCTTTGAAGCATTTTCTAACCACTCTATCTCACCTTCATTTGTCCTGCCCCAGTTACCTCAGCATTCTTAATATGCAGCGTGCAATTTAACTCTTGATTCAGAGCTACCTTCTTTCGTTTGCTGCTGTTTCATAGGTCCTAATCCCTCTTCCAGGCTGGTCCGAGGGCAGTGGTGTTTACAGCTAATTGATCACAACCAGTTATAGATTCCTTTGTTCCTTCTCCATTCCCACTGCTTCACTTGACTAGTCTTTAAAAAAAAAAAATTTTTTTTTAAAAAAAGAGCTAATCCCTCTTCCATCAGATTTTGGCTCCAAACTTCAGAAACTGTAGATCCCACGAGTATTTAGTTAAATGACAAATAAATAAATTAACTTGCAGGCTGAAAATAAAGAAGCAGGTTATTTGCTACAATCCTACCAAGATATAAATAAAGAAAGAACACAAGGCAGAAGTTAGATTCACATCTTGGCACACTTTTCATATTTTCCTACTTTTCATATCCATTTGGAAGTGTTCCTTTCAGGTGTTCACACATTGACCCAGCTTTGAGTAGCATAGCCAACTGAGTAGCCATGACAGTTATGTCAAAAACTGTTGCTATTTAAGCATTAGGTGGCTAGTCTGCCTGAAAGATTAACTTGGAAAATATATTAGTTGGCAGGAGTGGCTGGCCAGCCAGCTCTCCTGGCCCTGAAGTATAGATGTGTCTCATGTGTCTTCCACTTTCTGACTATACTTCACTTCTGGTGGTGCTGCACACTCAAAAAATCTACTTTTAGATAATTTCCTTCTCATCGACTACCTGCGGAGAGTCTCTGGCTTTTCTTACTGTTGGGCATCTTTCCCTTGGAATTCTTTTCCCTGATGCATTCAGATCCCCACAGACAAGCCAAGCAAAATGATCATTTGTCACTTCAACATTTGGCGATAATAATGCGTAAAACATGAGTCCACTCTTCACAACTGTGAAAGAGAATTTATAAAGCATATGGTTTCTATTAGTTACTGCATCAGGTGCACACTCCAGTTGAAGGTTAGTAATACAAAAAATTAATATATTGCCTATGAGACCATAGATCATTTTTACCAAGCTGCTTGAAAAAAATTTAAAAGTATTATTGTATGCACTAACTTTGTCCTAACTATAGTCACCTCCTGGCCATTATTTTTCTTTTGCATCATTTTCACCACTTATTTTTGGCTTATTTTTTTTGTTTGTCTTTCACATTTTTAGAAATTTAGTGCAGCAGATACCACAATCTATATTAGTTTTCATTGCCACTGTAACAAATTACTACACACTTGGTGGCTTAAAAATATATTCTTACACAATTCTGGAGGACTATAGTTTGAAATAAATTTCACTGAGCCAAAATCTAGGGCTGCACTCTCTCTGCAGGCTCAAGGGAAAGATTCATTCCTTGACTCTTCCAGCTTCTGGTTACTGCCAGCATTTCTTGGCTTTTGCCTGCATCACTTCAATCTCTGCTTCCAGGGTCACGTTACTCTTCCTCCTCCTCCCTAATTTTTTCTTTCATATTTTCTCTATCTTTGTTGGCCTCACTAAGCCATTGGAGCAAGAAAAATTATATATGATCCCTAGTAAATATTTTAAAGGTAACATGTAGAATTGATATTGTGGAAGTATATTCAATCTGTAAAATATTGAATACAACAAAATAAGATAGAGTAACCCCAAATAAGGCAATTGATGCTACAAATAGCACCAGATGATCTCTCTCAATTTTGGACAAGTGGCCAGTGAACTTTAGTTGAAGGTAATGATTCTGACAGTTTATACATTGGCTACTGACATCAGTTTTTATTACATATGAATAGTTATTTTTCATGGGTTGGTATTATTATCTCTGTTATATAGATGAGGAAACAGAGGTTCAAGGATGTTCAATAAATTGCCCAAAGTCACAGAGCTCATTAACTGTGAAATTAGGATACAAACCAAGCCTGTCTGATTCAACCATTAGCACAGCAACATTGCATGCATTTCTCATGTGAGCATTTAAAATATGCCAGGCACTGTACATCTTCCCTTAGCGTATCTCAGTTCATCCTCACAATAACAGTTAATCCTTACAACTGCATGGAAACAGAAAGAACATAGACTATTATTTTTTAAAAAATACCCAAATGTTATTTCTGACCATGCCCTAGCTGTATGAACTTAGGTGAATTATTTTACCTCTTTTATTCTAGTTCATAACATAATAACAATATCCACTTTCTAGGTTTATTATAAAACTTTTATAGCATGTGAAAATGTGTTAAACTGTAGGCACTCAATAACTATTATTTTCCTTTCTGTGTCTCCATATTATGGATGATGAAACTGATGCTTAAGGGAGTGAGTAATTTGTCCAAGTTCATCCAGTAAGTTTCCTGGTGGCAAGTTCAATGTTCTTTCCATTGCTCTAAGCCACGTTTCTCTGAATCACATTTCTTTGTATCCAGTCAGCTAATCATATCAGAGCGATAATTACAAATGCCATGTTGTTACTATCCACCAATGTAAAGACTGTTTCCATATTTTCTTGAAGTCAGTTAATTTGTCCAATAAGACACAATAAAGCAAGGATGCTTTTTCCTTATAAGTTCTTTTGTAATAATATGTCTTTATGATTTTTATCATAGCCATTATGTATAACATCACACTTGATGCAGATGGATTTTCATCCAGAGTAACCTCCAGGGGTTTATTTAAAGAAAATAGCGAAAGGTTCCTGCAGAAGACCATGGTAGTAAATCAGGCACAGAGCTGTTCTGAGCACGTCATTCAGATACAGGTGAGGCCTCAGCGTCATCCCTTTTCACCTCAATTCTTAAAGAATAATGAAAGGTGAAAGTCTAAATGGAAGCTTCTAAGTTAGAAAATACTTGCCCTCCTAATGAATGACTTTCTCATCTAACTCCATCAACCAGAAGCATATTTCCTTTATGCTAACGCTGGTGGTCACATTCTATTATTATATAAGTTAGTAGTGTTAAATTTTATTTGGGATTGCAACTAAAAGGGCTGAAAATTAGATTCTTAAAGAAATCAAAGAAACAATGCTTTCTTAAATACTTGACAGGGAGAACTTTCAGTTAGCAATAAATTTTATTTTGATATTTTCCTACTGGGGAAAAACTTTATGCATTTTTAAGCCAATAAAAAAGATAATTCCAACTGTGGTTTCCACTATTAAAGTAAGCATAGATGAAGTATGGTGGATTATGAGGTAAAAATTATCCGTTCTAATCTTATGTCATAATTATTCTAGTTCACATGGATTTTGAAAATCTCCCAAGTAGGAAAAATGCTTTTCAGGAGAAAACCCCCATCAGGAAATTTGTTTTATAAATTACATGAATATTTCCCCTTAGAAACCACATAACAGTATTTAAAAGGGTAATTTACTCAGGAAACCACTTTACAAAGAGCTATTTAAGTACTTTCCTAGAATATGGTTCTCAGAGTTTAAGGTGCAAAAGAATTGCCAAGAAAACTTTTATAAGATACGTATTCCAGGTCCCCGGCACCAGAAATCTAGGTCTGAAGGTCCAAGAAATACGCAGGTCTAAGGGGCACCCGGATGTCCCTGATGTAGATGGATGGTACAGAGATCAGTCTTCAAGAAATGCTCTTATACTTTTAAGAGTTGGAAAAACATAGAAGTTAATAGTTAGATGAATTAAAACCAATTGTTTAATTTGTTGTTCAATTTGAAGGTCGTTTGTGAAGACTTTTTTGTTGTTAAAGAGCCAATTATAGATTCTTGAAAGGAAAAAAAGCTCATTTCCATTCTCTCCCATCCTGTGTAAGTAGTGGATCAAATTACAGGTATAATTACACATACTGGGGGAGCAAAGCCAGCCAGGCTGTTTTTCTTTTTTTAAAAAACCCTGTGTATGATTTGCCATCAATGCCAGTTAAAGCCCATCCTATATCCTAAGGCTGCAGCCAGCTGGAGAAGCATCTCCTCGGAGTCAGGCAGCTGCCCTCTGGGTAGACCTGCAGGGGGCTCAAGACTTAGGGGTAGGTCCCGTGAATGGACTAAATAATACTGAAAATACCACTTCTCAGGAAAAGGCAGAATTTTAAGCTTACCATTTGTATAAACATGGTTCTTTCCTGACAAGAACTGGGAAGAGGTTTATAAGAAGATTGCTAGATGACTTTCTCAGCCCTGTTTTGGCACTCTTATGTTTTCATTAGGCAGCCTCGAAAACTGGAAGGGGCCGTGTCTCCTGGAATATGGCAAATCCTCTGCACTCTATACTAGAGGCAAAGTGGAGAAGTTGTACCTGTAGCTGGAGGGCTGGCTTTGATGACAACTGAGTGATACATGCATCATCTTATACGTAAAAGGGGTGACACAGCTCCTGACAGCTAGGGCCAAAAGTTGGGGAGCTTGCTGTAGGATGTGGAAGTCACCTTTATTGGATTTTGTAAGGCAGTCAGGTTCTGTCTAAGGAAGGAAGTCCATTCTGGGCACCTTCCCTTCTAGGTCATAATTTTCTCTTCCAGAGATTTGGCAAGGATGCCTAAGGACTCTTAAATCTTGGCAATAGGAATTACAAGGATGTAGGGTACTGACATAGTAGTCTTGTGAGTGTTAAAACTGGAAATAACATCCAAATATTTATATTTACTTGCATATGAATAATGAGATGACTGATGAGTTTAAGAATCGCCATTTCAGATTTTTACTGGACTCAAGTCTGTCTCCTAAATTTCTTTGCATTAGAGAGGCTAAAAACAGAATCAGGACAGAAGAGAAGCAAGAATCTTGACCATTCAAAACAAGGATATTCTACATAATTGAGAGCTATGTTCTTAATTATAAACACATTTGTGGTCGTTTTATTGTTTTTAAGCTGCTGGTCCCTAATACATTTTGTGCGTGCGCGCGCATGCGTGTGTTTAGGAGCCCTCTGATGTTGTCAACCCTTTGGATCTGCGTGTGGACGTCAGTCTGGAAAGCCCTGGCACTAGCCCTGCCCTCGAAGCCTATTCTGAGACTGCCAAGGTCTTCAGTGTAAGTGCAGCTTGCCCTTCATGGATTTAGGCTAACAAAGTTTCACAGTCACTGTAGTAGTGTTTGAAAGATACTTAGGGCATAGCCTTTAAATTCTTAATTTTGAAAATGAAATACAATTCCATATGTGTTCAGTTCATTGGCCATTTAGTTCCACAAAGACAGAGAATTTTGTCTTTCTGGTTCACTGCTCTATTTCCAGCCCCTAGAGCAGTGGCTGGCCCGCCATAGGTGTTCAATAAATATTTGCTGAAGAAATAAATAAAAATAAAGCACACACTTTGTGTTCACCACCCACTTAAAAAATAAAATATTACCGATACCTATGAAGCTCTGCATGTCACTCCCCTCTCACATCCACTTTCATCTGGATCACCCAGGCAAATCATTATCTTGAATTTTGTGTTTATCGATGATTTTCTTTGTGATTTTGCTGAACATGTATATTCCTAAAACATTGTATGGTTTTATACTTTATGTAAATGGAATTGTACTGTATGTATTCTTCTGAAATTTGCTTTTTTAATGCAAGAGCAAATGTATGGATCTCTTTTTCTTTTTTGTAGATTCCTTTCCATAAAGACTGTGGTGATGATGGACTTTGCATCTCTGATCTAGTCCTAAATGTCCAACAGCTGCCAGCTGCTCAGTGAGTTTTACCTTAAAGCTCAGTGTAAAATACAGAAATAAGAGAGACACTAGATTATTTTATTCAAATGAATGTTTATGGAGTTTTTTTCTACAAAGGAAATATTCATAAATAGTAAAGCCCTTTAAAAACTAAATTTCAATTTCTATTCATACATCCACATGGGAGTAAAACAATAAGAAATAAAATTATCTGCATTTGAATGGTCTCTTTCCCTCTAATGTAATAGAAATTAAGAAGAATATCCAATAGCATTTACTTATTTATTGTTAGTATCATTTTAAAGATAGTTTATTATTGAGCAATTTTCTCAGTATTCTAAAGAAATCTAAAGAATATACTTTTTAAATGAGTGACAGTTTTGAATACTGGCCTTTTTTAAAAAAATTATAATGGCTTTCTTCTTTCTTTTTACTTTTAACAGGGAACAACCCTTTATTGTCAGCAACCAAAACAAAAGGTTAACATTTTTAGTAACACTGAAAAACAAAAGGGAAAGTGCATACAACACTGCAATTGTTGTTGACTTTTCAGACAACTTGTTTTTTGCTTCATTTTCTATGCCGGTATGTTATGACACCCTGAACTTACCACCATTGTGTTTCATGCTTGTTATCAGTCACTGTCTTCTCTGCATACTCCAAGTTATTGAAGAAACACTTTAACCCTCAGCATGATCCATCTTAACTCTGTGGCTTCAGACTAGTTAACCACATGAGAACATATTCTGGCTCTGTATCTAGACCAATTCTGCTTCACAGCTTGGGTCAGTTTTTCCTTTACCCTGAGACCTGGCAGCAATATCTAGACACTCCCGTAAGCCTTCTCCAGCCATCAGCGTGATGAGGCTGCCGTGGTCCACACTGATGCTGTGCACTTGCTCTGAGACATTTGAGTTCCAAAGCTTAGTCCCAGCTTTGCAACCACAAGTCTTGCTACTGCCAAGTTGATGCATTCCAGCAAAGCCAATTAATCATGCTGACTTGATCACTATACCAGGAACACACTTGACCACGAGTGCCCTCTGGTCCCTTTTCTCTCATTGCCAAGCGATGAAGAGAAAAAGGAGAAAAGGAAAAGCTGAGATTTTCCAAATGAGTTACTTGATTAAACAATGGTTTCATTTAGTTTAAAGTTAATATGTTACCATGAACTTAAAAGATTTAGAATTCTAAACCTATCCTGACTTTTGGTGTTTAAATGTCCTATGCCAAATGGCAACTACTTAAAGTGGGAAAAAGAAAAAAAACCTGAAGAAAACTAAAAAAGATCCTTTAAATTATTTAAAATATTAACACCAACATATGATTTTGTTTCCTTCTCTCAAAAGTGCAAGTTTCAAATATATTGACAGAAAGGTATTCCTAAAAATAGCATTTCTAAATATTAGATTAAAGCTATTTGTGCTTCTGAAATATAAAAGCTATGATTTCCTTCTGGGAAAAAATTCTAGTATTTAATCTCTTTTTTTTGGCTTGTTAGGTGTCCTGGTTATCTTTATTGTTAGCAATAAAAATAGTATATTAGCCACCTGGACAGTAGAAGATTTCAGGTCTTGAAGGTTCACTTTCAATGTGAACCAACCTTACTGCTGAAATGTCCCTGTATTTCTTTCACCATGTGTGTGAATACACACACACACACGTTATACACATACACACACATGTTGTATGCTAATTGATTTCTGTTGTTTCCTTGGTCTTGTTTAGGTTGATGGGACAGAAGTAACATGCCAGGTTGCTTCATCTCAGAAGTCTGTTACCTGTGACGTAGGCTACCCTGCTTTAAAGAGGCAACAGCAGGTATAACTTGCATTTATCCTCAAATCCATGTGAGCCCCTCCTCAGCACTCATGTTAATTTACCAACATAACATATCCTCTTTATTAGATATCATCATATGATGGGAATGACAAAATGACTGGCTACATACTTAGAGGAACTTTTAATATCTGAAGTTTTTCTTTAAATTATTAATAAAAGTGGGATTTCCCCCATGGAATTCATTCCAAATAGCACACGTACTATGGAAAGTTCTTTTTGTCTAAATATATTGACCAACATTGGTCAAAATGCTGTACACAGAGTCACAGAGATCATTTGTTAGGCCCTGGTAACAAATGATGTCAGCACAAAGCTTTCAAATTCAGACAAGTGTATGTGCCTGGATGACTTATATGTGTCGGTTGAAAGTTAAGCTTTCCTAATTCTAAAGTGAGGTATGCTAAAGCAAGGTGGACAAATAAATAATGATATTCTACAAATTTGAAAGCTAAAGTATATAAAATTCTGAATCAAATTGGAGTGAGTTTACTTTTACAGGAAATGTGGGGTGTTTTTTCATGTTGGCCACTGCGTATGAAGCATCATAGATTGATACATTTTAATTTTATATATAGGTGACTTTTACTATTAACTTCGACTTCAATCTTCAAAACCTTCAAAATCAGGCATCTCTCAGTTTCCAAGCTTTAAGGTAAAACCTAATGAAGTCATGAATTGATGATGGATGGCTTTTATAATATTTTTCTTTAAGTAATTTCCTAATCCTTGTCTCAATAGTGAAAGCCAAGAAGAAAACAAAGCAGATAATTTGGTCAAGCTCAAAGTTCCTCTTTTGTATGATGCTGAAATTCACTTAACAAGGTAGGTGAAGCAATGGAGACCCTATGACCATTGACACTACTCCAAGTTTAGAACACATTTCGCTCGTGACTAAAGAAGTTCTCTATATGCACATTCTTAACTGAAGAATTTGAATTAAAATGTTTCCCCCTTGTCAACTAAAACAGGAGTCTGCAGACAGATTGGTCTTTAGGAAAACCTTGAGTGATTTTAGGTTTATTGACTGAGAGCAGCACCAGAAAGGCAGAGAAATAACCCTTTTGCCACATGTCACAGGCACACTTATCTGCAGGCCCTCAGGGGAGCTATTAATACGAACCTCCCCAAGATGTTGAAACAGGACTCTCAAGGGTCCTGAAAGTTGCTGGCACTTTTTTCTCATTGCCCAATTCCTACTGTACATGAGATCTCAAGCAGTATCCCCGTTCCTGGAAATCGATGCCCCAAGCACAATGCTTTGCACATAGTAGGTCCACAGAAAATATGAATTTAGTCACAGATTGAATATTTAGATCTAGTCTAGTTTCTGCATAAAGAATTTCCTAACAAAACAGATTGGAGTTTTCTTCCAATCAGGAGTAAATGAGAGGTTTTCCGAAGGTCACCCATGAAGAAATGCTTTTTTCCCTTACTTTGCCTGCCCAAAGCAAGTAAACTTGAGAGCAGTTGTCAAAATGGTACTGGCTGAGACCAGCTATCTTGAATTGTTCAGAGAAATAGGTGTCTTGGGAAGTGGGTAACATACAAGTACCACGGGTACTAAGGGTTGATATTGTCTTAATTCACACTTAGAATTGAAGCAAGCTCATGACACAGACACATTGGAGCACAGCTCTGCAGGTGCATGGGCCACCAGGGATGCCCACCTCCAAGTCTGGGGACCAGAGTTCTCTACCTGGTGAAGCACCGAGGCAGCTTCCCAGCACGGATTAATGACCCCTGAAAAACATGCTGCAGTGTTTTCCCAAGAAGTCCAGTGACAGCAGGTTTTTCCAACTTCTACCACATCACTCTAGCCCCTAAAAAGCATGGAATTTATAGATCATCCAATATAGATCACTGAGCAAAAACAAAAAGGAAAGTATGTCATCATGTCTAGAGCTTGAGACACATGAGCAGAGATGAAAAGAATGCTTCTGTATTAAGTGAGTTGCAAACAGTAAAGCAGAAGCAAAAGACAGTCCAAGTCATTCATCTCTGAAAAATTCATCAGTAACTGCAGACTTTAAAGGACCCCACTTGCTAAAATAAGTAACTGAAACAACTGCAACCAAAGAGATTGATACAAGAGATTGATACATTATCTGGATTTTTTTTCTTCTTACTTACATTGATTCTTTCTTCTCCTCTAAACACTTTTTGTATATACAGCCTTTAAATCATTCCACTTTCCCACCATGGCCAATTTTTTTAGGGATGTGTGTGCGTGTGTGTGTGCGTGTGTGTGTGTGTGTGTGTTTAGAGATAGGGTATCATTCCATCACCCAGGTTGAAGTGCAGTGGCATCATCATAGCTCACTGCAGCCTTCAACTCCTGGATTCAAGCAATCCTCCTGCCTCAGCTTCCCAATCAGCTGGGACTACAGGTGCGTGCCACTACGCCTGGCTAAATATTTTTTATTTTTTTGTAAAAATGAGGTCTCTCTATGTTTCCCAGGCTGACCTCAAACTCCTGGCCTCAAATGATCCTCCTACCTCAACCTCCCAAAGGGCTGGGACTACTGGCATGAGTTATCACACCTGGCATTTTTCAGATATTTTAACAGGAAATAAGATTGAAATGGGACTTCACTTTTACTAATTAATATCTTAGCTATGTATTTTTGTGATGGTAACTTGGATACTAATATATGCTAATATTCTTTAAAATATATCATATAGTCCAAAAATTTAATATGGAGAATTATAAACTACAAAAGCTAAAATGGCTCTTAATCCTACCACCTAGAAAACCCAAACATTGCAGAAAGATACATAATGAGAGGTGAGGTCATCCTTCCCTTCCTTCCCTTGTTCCACTCCCTACAGGAGACTAATAAACTTTTTTCAGAATACCTTCCACATACAGGGTTTGCTTTTCTACCAGATGTGTGCATGTAACACACATATACACATATACATACACATATGTGCATACACACATTCTATTTGTCCAGAGGAACTGTAAAACACTCTTCTGTATCTTGCTTTTTATGTAATCTTAGAGAAGTTTTCATATCAGGACATACAGATCTAACTTATATTATGCTAGTCCTGACTGGACCATAATTTATGTAGCCAATCCAATATTAATGAAATATTTGGGTTTTTTGCATTTTTATTTTGTGTTTAATCATATAAGCAGTCCTGCAAAAAAATGTTTTTAATAGACATCTTTGCAAACTTGTGAAAAAACTTCCTACCCATTTATTGAGTGTAACCCTTAGCAACAACTTTGATACTACATAACTGTGAAGTTACATTGTACAAATATGATGGGTGAGAAATAGTTAAATAGTATTATTTCTTCAAGATCCCCCCCCCAGCATAGCTAACTGCTATCACAAATACATTGATGACCACTTAAGTAACTTAAAGAACACTTAAGTAACAAATGGCAAAATATCAGATCTCTTTAAGATGCAAAAGCAGAACATACTAATTTAGAAACTGGTCCTATTTAGGAGCTCACGCAAAGATCATCTGGAAAGCAAAGGAAATAATTCATGCACATATAGCCAAGCTTTCTGTTTCAAGACTAGTCAGTATTCCCATTTTCCACATAAGGCTGACAAATCATTGTTTCCTCTCATATATAACCTTGACAAATACCACATCTATTCAAATCTCCCTATGACATAGTTTCCTTTTGAGAATTTGGAAAAAAATTTTAAGGCATAAAAGAGAAAGACAAGGTTTTAGTAAAGAAAACAACAAATTCTCTCTCAGAAAATGTGTAGCCCAGTTTTTTAAAGAAATAAAATCAACATCCTATAATTAAGATAAATTGTCCAGTGGGAATAAATGAAAAAAATAGAGCTTCTCAGACTCCATTCTCACTACTTGCTCCTTAATCCCCACCCAAAGAAGCTACTCTGGTTGGAATCCCACCTCAGAGCCCCAGAAATGAGTGAGGAGAAGGGAGGTCTCCAGTTTCATTCTAGTCTGAGTGGTCCTGTGGGGGTTCCTCTGACCTAGTCATCACTTTGCTTGCAGACCTTAGTTGGCAAGCCCCAGCAAAAGGGCCAGAATCAGTCCAACGCCTTTAGGTCTGGTCTAATAAATCTTCTGAGTCAACCATCTTAAAGGTGGTCTCTAGTGGTGGAAACAGATTTGACCAACCCCAATTCAGACCTAAACGATCCGAGTTGGTTTGGAACTAGAGAAGGATAGAAAGAAGGAATTTAAAAAAATGTATACCATATTTCACAGACATCCAGTAATGAATACTGCAGGAGCTAGTGTCCAGTACTCTTATCATTATATTTCAGCCACACGAAGTGGAAAACCCTTGGCTTATAAATCCATTCATCTAGCCAACACAGGCTAAGTGCCCACTATATTGACATGCCAGTCAATATAACAGCAATCTTGAGAAGAGTTCTACTATCAGTTCTAAAGTAATACTTTTGTATTTATTTTAGAAATTTGACAACTGATAAACCAATAATGTACAGACTCTCAGCAGAAAGCCCATGAAGGGATTGCTTTGGAAAGAATTTATGTTAGTATTTGAAACATACATTGGATCATAAGCCATTAACAAGCATTTATTTTCATTTAGCGCTTTTGCAACTAAAATTAAACTTTTACTTATAAGCTATAAGATACTTAAATAAAAGAGATATTAAGCTTTGAGAACAACAGTAAAATTAAAACATCTGGCTTTACGACCATCATCCAACAGATCCACCAACATAAATTTTTATGAAGTCTCCTCGGATGAGAAGTTTCCTTCTATTGTGCACAATTTTGAAGATATTGGTCCAAAATTCATCTTCTCTCTTAAGGTTGGTAAGCCTGTCATAAGGGTGACAAATCCAGGAGAAAGGGGGAAGAAAAGAAATGAGTTTGGGAAGAGAATAATAAAGTAAAAGGAAATTGGAATACACCAAGATTCTCAAAGTCTCACCACCTGGAGCAACTGTTAAAACACAGATTACGGGGGCTTCATTCCCAGAGTTTCTGATTCAGTAGGTTTGGGATGGGTCTAAAAATCTGCATTTCTAACAAGTTCCCCAGTGATGCTTCTGTGTTGGTTCAGGTGCCACACTGTGAGAACCACTAGGACAGATCATAGATTTGTAAACAACTGGATTTGTGCATAGTTATGTCCTGGATAAGGGATAATTGATATATTTTAAAGGCAAGCGTTCAACATCAATCAACAGAGCATTACTATAATGGTATGGCTATGGGTAAAAGTGTTTGGAATATAATTATCATGCCAATTTAAACTTGGATACCATTTCTGTTTGATAAGTTTACTGTTTGTATACAAATATGGGTTTTGTACAGTCATACTAGGTAGTATCTAAAAATATCTTTGAATCAAATTCTATTGCGTATTAGTAAGAAATTATTAATCTAAAGATTATTGGTTACATAAAGGGAAATTAATTTGTAAAAGAATGAATATTTTATAATATAATAAAGTTATAGAACTTTGTAAAGTAAAAAGAATTCATCCACCACTCTAGGCCAATACCATTTTATTTTTTACTAGTTCATTACAAGGTTACAGTTTTGTGATTTAAAAAAATCTGATTAAAACAACCTTTAAAAGTATCTTGATTTGTGATCCAAATACTAGAATTTATAAAATGTGAATCATGTTTGGCAACTATGTTCTTTCAATCAATTTGTAGTAGTAATAAAATAAAATTTCTAGAGAGTGTATTAAGTATCAGCCATTGTATCAAGCATTTTACGTATGTTACCCCTATTTAATTCCCAAATCAGTTATGAGGTTGGTTCTGTTATTATTCCTAGGGATGTTATTTAAAATGTTTAACAACCAGTAGGCCATGAGCCCTGCCGATTAGAACGGAAACCCCACCATTGAGAACAGATGCTGTACAATACCCTGTATCAGTGCATATCTGCTGAATTTCTCATTATCTTTATTTTACAAATGAAAAAAAAAAAAGCATAGAGAGGTCAAATTCCTTGTCCAAGCCACGCTGCTTGCCTGTGGCAGAGTGGGATCCCACTCCCTGGCAGCCCAACTCCACAGATGGCGTTTTTATCCATTTATACCACATCTCTCAAGTCACAGATTATTTTCCCATTAAAGTTGTAGATGTTTTTTCCATTAAGAGGTGAGACAGAAAGACCCAAATATGCCTATAAAGTGATCAGTCACCTTCATATAGACTCAATCTTACCACTTTATAGTTGCCCTTCTTCAACGCAGGGGTTATTAATCACTTTCCTTGCATCTTGTACATCCTGTAGCAATACCAGCATGTTTTATTCCCTATGTAGGTAACAACGGGAAATGTTCCAGTAAGCATGGCATCTGTAATCATCCACATCCCTCAGTACACCAAAGAAAAGAATCCACTGATGTACCTGACCGCGGTGCACACAGACCAGGTAAAGACACCAAAACTGCCTATAAACACGTGCACTTTCAAGATGGAAATAACCCATGAGGCTGGGGTGATTGTGTTGACATCTTATACATGGAAACAGAAAATAATCCCTATGCATCCTGCGTGCCAGTTAACTAGCAGTTAACGTCATATTAGAAGCAGAATATTGTTACAAGAAAACGAGTATCTGAGTCTAGGGACTTACAGGTGGTGGAAATTATTCCAAAAGCCCCATTTTGGCCAGTTGAAGATCTGACTTTGATGGGCCCTGTTAAGAAAAGACTAGGAAGTGAGAGGTTGGACCTATGGTAGGAGCATAGTAGGTCTGTGGCACAGTTAGTAGCTGGCCTTCAAGCAGCCAGCCTGGGCTTTCTCCTGATAATACTCAACCCTGGCTGTTCATTTTAATCACCCAGGTTGCTTTTTAAATAAGAGTGATGCCAGATCCACCCTAGGCAATTAACTCAGAGTCTCTAGAGATAAGACACTAACAGTGGTGTTTTTCTCTAAAAGCTCCCCACGTGCTTCTACCATGCAGCCTGAGCTGAGAAGCACTACGCTAGCCAAGCCCTTTGACATTGGCTCACTTAGTCCAGCACTTAGCTGGCTCTGCAGTCATGTTATTCCTGTAGTGTACATAAGGGACTATAGGAAATCAGAATCCTAAAATGTTCCACAGAAAAGAGCTCCAAATTAAATCAATCTACTGCTATTGCAAATTTGCCTTAGCACATATGGGCTACCTTTTTTTTTTTTTTTTTTTTGAGACAGAGTCTCATTCTGTTGCCCCATATAGAGTGCAGTGGCATCATCATAGCTGTAACCTCCTCCTGTCTCAGCCTCCCAAGTAGCTGGGACTACAGGCTCATGCCACCATGCCCAGCTAATTTCTTCTATTTTCAGAAGAGACAGGTCTCAGTCTTGTCCAGGCTAGTCTCGAACTCATGACCTAAAGCAATCCTCCTGCTTCAGCTTCCCAGAATGCTAGGATTACAGGCATGAGTCACTGAGTCTGGCCGCATATGGGCTATTCTTACAGCCCACCTCATGGAATAACATCAGGAGGATTTGAATACCTCATGGTTTACCTTAGTGATTACAAGGAGTGTGGCCAGGTCAGCACAGTTGAAAGAAGCCTAACAGTCCCTCCCTTGCTCTAACACATGACAGTAGGATTTCCTAACATGTTAAAAGGAATATCATAAACCTTTTTGCTTCTTAAATCTGATTGGGTGTTCTTCTTTGTAGGCTGGTGACATCAGTTGTGATGCAGATATCAATCCACTGAAAATAGGACAAACATCTTCTTCTGTATCTTTCAAGAGTGAAAATTTCTGGCACACAAAAGAATTGGTAAGGACAAGTTAGAGTGTGAAAGTTCCCTTCAGCAAGTCACTGTTTTACCTGGAATCAAGGCACTTCTCTTTTCCAGCCAGCTGATAGTACAGAGCTTTCATATTTTGCCTTTGATGGCTTACATGAATCAAGAGTTAGAAAATACATGATAAAATATAGGTTATTAGAATTATTAGTTATGCCATTACTTATAAAATTCAAATTCCAGACTTCATGACATCAAAAGGACTCATGTGAAACTGTGTTTATGCCTTGTGCACTTTGGAAACATTGCAAAGAGCTCTAAAGGAACTCAAAGCCCTTTTCCACATAATCACTGATGTCTTTTATTCAGCTGCTAAATATGCTACCCTTCTGTGTTTTAAAATATTTTACTATCTCCTGCTCCTGAGCTATGCCCTCTTCTTTCGGAAAGAGATTAGTCTAGCATCTAGCATGGTGCTTGGCACATATTAAGTATTCACATAAGTAAGCATTTAGTAAGCAATAAACCTTAAATGAACCACAGTTCTCCCTGATGAACAGCATTGAAATTCTCTTGGTTTTCTTTGATTGCAATTGTGTTATCTTGTGAAGGATAGGGAAAACAGGAAAATAGGAAAATAAAATCATGTTTCTTTTAATGCGCATTCATCCACAAAGAGATATATGTATGCTCTAACATAAATAGACCATGCTACCTTTTGGCCTTTGATGTAGGCCAATATGTCATAAGTTTTTTAAAATAGACTTTATTTTTTAGAGCAGTTTTAGGTTAACAGCAGGATTGAGTGGAAGGTATAGAAGTTTCCCATACACACCCTATATGGCCTTCCTTACTGTCAGAATCCTACATCAAAGAGGTACATTTATTACAACTGATGAAACCACGTTGACACATCATTATCACCCAGAGTCCATAGTTTACATTAGGGATCCCTCTTCTTGTTTTTAAAATCCACTGTTATAGTATCATACAGAGTATTTTCACTGCCCTAAAAATCCTCTGTTCCATACTCTGCCTATTCATCCCTCCCTGCTCCCAACCCCTGAAACCACTGATGCTTTTACTGTCAACTTTTTATAAATCTAAAGAATCTATTTTTATCATTAGGTTTAATAACTAAATTATAGTACATTTTATGTATGTGAAATAATTTATGTAACTAGTACACTGTTGATAAACAAGTTATTTACAGGTTTGGGGAATTTTTTAGGTTTTTTTACTCCTAGAAATAGTAGTGCAATGAACAGGCTGGTGTATTTTGTTCCACACTTTCTTAATTATCTGCTGAGGCTATCTGTATAGGCAGGAAATGGCTGGGGCAAAGGGTGTGCCCTTTTCACATTTTGAGACATAGTCCCAAAATTCATTGAAGAAGGGTTATAATTACTAATAGCTCATGAGATTGCCTTTTTCCCTAGATCCTTCCCAGCACTGGGTTTTATCTATCTTTGTAAAATGTTAGCATTTATTTTTAATGTCCATACTAATCCTCTCTCTCTTTTATTATTGACTCCCCCTATAAGAACTGTAGAACTGCTTCCTGTAGTAATGTTACCTGCTGGCTGAAAGATCTTCACATGAAAGGAGAATACTTTGTTAATGTGTCTACCAGAATTTGGAATGGGACTTTTGCATCAGTAAGTTTCATTTATTGGATTTATCAATAGCTGGGAAATGTAGGACTTCACTGTCAAGTAGTTCTCCCCCTCTGACAAAATTAGTCTTCTGGCTAATGTCAGCAGTGCCCAAGTAACCTAGAGCAATTTTACCCTGGAGGGCAGTACGTTCCCATCCCTCTCTAGTGCTCACCCAACCTGGCTGTGCCTTTCACCCTCGGGACACTCGTGAAAGGGTTTGCTTCTGAGACTCCATGCCAACCTGCTCCATTTATGGGAATGCTGTCAATGCCACCTCTGCTGTCCTGGGCTGCAGTGGGCAGCCCGTTTTGTCTCTCTCCCCGTCTTCCCATCTCCCCCACACACCCAAATCAAAATACCTGCCTCTGTCTCACTGCTTGAGCTCTCAGCTAATTGACTGATCTCAAACCACCCAGCAGATGAATCTAGCACAAAGATCCATCTCCCTATATGGGAGCCAGGGAACCACTCTGCTCTACTGTTTTACACTTTCTCTGATGGAAAGAGCCCAGTGAGCACACTACTTTGTAAATCATTTCAATCCCCAGGAAAAGTTTGAAGTGCCAAAACAATGTCAGTGTTGTTTTTCCATATAGCAAGTGTGAGTCTGCCATAGTGATACTTGCTTTCAGTGGGAATTTTGGTAGCCAGAATTTCGGTCTGGCACGAAAACTATCAGAATAGACAAGCCTCTTTAAATCCAACTGGTTGAGTGGGTAGCCTCTCCTTTTACCAACACTGGCTCCAATTGAGGTGGCAAAATAGAAATTAGTCTGAAACCTACCGGGGGGCTTTGTAGCTCTCACTGGATTTTTAAAAAAAAATAATAAATCAGTTCCCAAGGTGCTTACAACCAGACTCTACTCCCTGTTTTTATTTTACCATTTCATGATCCTTCCAATAAACTCCACTCCTTGCTACAGAGTTTTTGTGTGAGATTAGAGAACTGAGCTCCCTCCAAACTTGTCCTTGGAGTCAAAATATAAGCAATATTCTTGGAGAAAGACATAGTAAAAAAAGAAAAAGTAATAGTGAAAGGTTAGAAAAAAATACAGAATTGGGAAAGTGGAGAAGTGAGGAGCTGGGTTTTCTTTTTGCTTGATTGCTTTCATTTTGTTTTCTTGTTAGTTGCATTTGCTCCCCAACATCAGGACAATTCTAAATCCTATACTGCGTGAAGCAAGATCATAGTTGTGCCACCTTCCCAGCTGCTGCAGTGTGATGCTCAGTTTTACTGATTGGTTCTTGGCTCCTTGGATTTGAGGAACAAATGTTTTCGTAGCAAACTTTGCCAGCTGGGAAGGAACGGACACTGACTGTTGCACATCAAAATGCAATCACCCCGGCTCTGTAAAATACATTTGGATTTTCTTGAGTTTGTTTAAAGCTACATCATTTCAACTGTGAGATTTTTTAAAAGTACTTTCTCAGTGGTCTTCAGAAGCAGGAGTTTCATTTCTGGAAGCAAACTTGTTAGGAAGTATATTATTTATGCTGTTCCACGTGGTTATATTGGTCACACCGAAAAACCACCCTTGAGAGTTATTGCGTGTCAAGTCCTACACGTCTTCCTCCTTTATGAAAGGCCAAATGTTTATCCCCACCTTATTTTCAGCTACTTCAACAGCAAAGTGGATATTTCTCAGACCACCTAGGAGATCCGGTCTGAATCACGGCTCTTATTTCCTGTATTAAAACTCATTAATGTACTGCCTTTTGTCGCCACCCTTTTTCTGATGTAGTGCAAGTCAATTTAACATTTCAAGTAATTTCATCATGAAGTGATTGCTCAGGCCTCCAAATTGATGTCAGTGTTGGCTGCCATTTGTAAGGCAAGGCCTTGATGAATGCTAGCAGGTGTGTTTCTTCACTCTCCCCGTGTGTGGTATACCTTACTCTACCTGTTAACCCTGCAGGGTATTGTGAGAAGGGTCTTATCTGGGAGTGTTGTAAGAAAAATTCCTTCATATTTGATCTCCAGGGACTGTGAAGCCAGCATCCACTTAACTGCTACTTGTTTTTTAAACTTACACCATTATCATTACTCTTAATGTTCCCCCAATAAATATGTTTAAGAGACTGGTGATCAGAGTTAACCTCTGATGCAATCTTCTATCTTGAGAAAATTAAGAGTAACCAGAGACTGAGCCCCAGTGGAAAAGAAATATATTGCTCACTTTTTGGAAATACATTCTCCCTTTCTGGCACCTAGATGTAGTTTAGCAAATTACCTCATGGAGTATGTTGAATTGTGTGCCCTAGTAACCAGAAAAACTGAGCCCTAGCAGTCAGAGCATGTAAAAGTAGCTTTAAAATTTGAGCGTTGTATTCTATTTCACATTATGCATCAGGCCCAATATCTGCATTGTAGATTATACAAAAACAATGAAATATACACATCAATAACATGTCCATTGATAAAGGTTCTTTTTCTGTAACTAGATCAACTAGATAGAGGAATGGATATAAAATTATTTCATGTTAGGTTGGTGATAACATCAGCATAAAATATATGTCCTTCCTATATGCTTGCCCCAATCCAGTGTTATTTGACAGAAACACTTAAAATTAGGAAATCTGAAATTATTATTGATGTGATACAACATGCCAAAAATTTCAGGGTGTCTGCTGCTGACATGCATGCTCAAGTCCAAGTACATTTTTAAACAGTATTATTTTACACACATGTACCCAGAAGGAAAATTCTCCTCCCTTTTAAATGTTGGTTTCCCATTCCATTATGACTTATTCAGGCAAGTATATAAAAATACCGAGTTCACAATTTTCTTTCATGTCACAGACTTCATTATGAAGTTTTTAAAAATCTGAACTATTATCTTTCCCAATTAAAAACATTCTCTTTAAAGCCCTTGTTTTTCAACCCTATTTTCAAGTTCAAATCCCACCAGGGAGATATTTTAACTCGCTGATGTCTGGATCCCATCCCAGACATTTGGTTTGATTTGGAGTGGCAGGGCCTGGTCATCTGCATGTTTTAAAAGTTCCCCCGGTCCTTCTGATGAGCAGTCACATTACACAGCACTGGTTTAAGCACACAAAAATTCTTGACTCTTCAGAGTTGGCATTTGCTCTTGTCACTTTCCACCAGGAAAGAAATAAATCATAAACATGCCAGGTTGTCTGCATTTTATTCTGCTAGAATAAAATATATTCTTTATTCTTATGTTCCAGTCAACCTTCCAGACACTACAGCTGATGGCAGCTGCAGAAATCAACACCTATAACCCTCAGATATATGTAATTGAAGATAACACTGTCACGGTGAGTGCATCACACCCTTCCTGGTGAGCATTAGAGTCTATGATAGGCATTCCATTGCTGAAAACTTGGAATAGTCATTCTTCTCATCTACATGTATCTAGAAGTATCTTACTGAAACTTTAAAAATCTCATGATTACTATGTTAAACTTTTGGCAAGGGTTTGCTTGCTACTCACAAAGTTCAGTGATGTTTGTCCTCCTCCATGCTGCACTCCTCCTACTCTCCCCCCACCCCTGCTGACAAGGCTGGCTTTCCTAGAAGTAGTGATCCAATGAAAGGCACAACAAAAGGGCCCCTCTCTTGTTTTGGGACTCCATGATGTCTCTTCTCCATGCCTAAACTAGCACCACCAGGTCTTCCTTTCCCCTCATGCTTACACAAAACTGTCTAGATTTTAGGCTGCAAAGTCCACATCATGCTTATTTAAATCACAAATTACATTTTAGAGTATTTTTTTAAAGAGAAGTGCTGCGGCATGCTTAATAAATAAGGGGTTTTTTTAAATAGTACTCTTTACAATTAGACACTGACACTATATGACATGCCCATTCATTAAGTCTTACATTCTAGAAAACTATAAATGCTCCCCTTCATAAAAAAAGCTTTTGCAAAGAAATGTACTTTTACAGAAAACAAAGGCTCTCTGTTCTAAGAGCTGGCACAAGACAATTTTCCTTTGCACTGAAACTCTGGTTAGGATATGCCATATTTAGATACAGTGGGATTTCCATGCCCAGCTAATCTGCTGGCGGAGTCCTGAGCATTTTCCTCCCAATGCTTGTATTAGGAGTTGGAAGCCAGTTCAAGACTGTGCCCCCGGGGCCAGCTTGGCAGTTGGCCTCAGTCCGCTGCTGCAGCCTACAGACTTAGTTAAAGAGTCAATGGCCCCCTGAACTCTAGACCTTACTCAGTGCCTTAGAGTAGAGCTCACAGCACTGCTGCCCTACTCTGTCCCAGGGAAAATGATTTCACACAATAGAGGATGCTTTTCTGTTTCTGGTTTAGGAGCCTCAGTGAAAGCCCACACCCTTTCTTCACAGGCTGGGGCCTGGAAAATCAGAAATGGAGCCAAAGGAAATGTGGACTTCAATTCAAAGTGCTACGAATTTAGCCTAGGGGAAAAGTAGTATAGTTGTTTTTTTTTTTTTTTTTAAAGCTCACTTTAGAAAAATGCACCATTCAGACAATATGTGAAACTCTGATGAAGTCTTTGTTTTTTAGAAAGCAGTATTAAATATATTAATTGGAAATTCAAATGAGCAACTTTAATGAACCCATTAGATTTTTGTTTTTTTGGTTTTCTCTGAGCGATGCTAATAAATACCAGAAGCCAACTATTACTTGTGTCTATGGAAATATATTTTAATCCAAGAAATTTGGATACTTCTATTTATTTATTTTTTTTTTAGGGTTTTTTTTAAATTTCAGCATATTATGGGGGTACAAATGTTAAGGTTACATGTATTGGCCTTGCCTCCCCTCCCGCCCCCCCCAAGTCAGAGCTTCAAGGCAACTTTTTTGAATAATGTTTTGAATATAAATAATAACTTGACACATTTTTATAGGTAGGTAAGTGATTGCTACATTTATTTAAAGCCCTGGACCACTTAAAAACCTGATCCACACAATGTTATACTTGTGGGTTCATGGACCCCAGATTAGGAAGCTGTGGAATAGAAAGTAGTATATGATTTATTTATTTATTTGTTTATTTATTTATTTATTTATTTGAGACAGAGTCTTCCTCTGTCCCGCTAGGTAGAATACAGTCAGATGATCATATAGCTCACAGCAACCTCAAACTCCTGGGCTCAAGCCACCCTCCTGCCTCTGCCTCCCCCTGTAACTGGGACCACAGGCCCAGCTAATTTTTTCTATTTTTAGTAGAGATAGGGTCTAGCTCCTGCTCAGGTTGGTCTCAAACTCCTGAGCTCAAGTGATTCTCCCAGAGTGCTAGGATTACAGGCATGAACCATGAGCCTGGCCCAAGAAAAGTAGGCATATCACTTAATAGTCACTTTATTCATTAATTTATAAAGCCTTATTTTAGCTGTTGAAGATACAAATTAGAAGAAATACGATCACCAAGGCCAGCTCCAAGTTTAGCCCAGCCCATAAATTATGTGACAAAAAGCAGCTCATCTGCCACTGCAATTTAATGTTAAGTCAGAAATTGGAGATCGTTTCTTTCTTTTGCTTCAAAATATAGCTCTTTAAGAATATTTTGTGAAGAAAATGATTGACACTCTTTCCCCAGTTAAAGAAAAGATCATGCATTTTTACTGTTAATACTGAGGGCAGCCATTCCCTTAGGGTCTTTACAGCCACTGATGGAGATTACCAGGGAGCAGACAAAAAGAACCCTAAATAGCCTCAGGGACAACTTTATCACTGAAAGGTCAAGTTGAGCCCTAAGATACTATCTCTACTTTTCAACCTTTGACATCTACCTTGAATGAGATTTAAGTGAAATCAGTATTTTAGAAACACAATAGAATGTTGTTGTTGTTGTTTAATCACAGTGCAGTTGAGTTAGTTTGTTCTCTGACTCCCTGGATGGTAGGCCAGAAAGTGAAGTCCCTATCTCATAAACAACTATCTAAGATGCAGCCGTAAAATACTGATGTCGTTAAAAAGAGAAAATAATAAATTTGTTTTCCTTACCTGAACTTCGACAGGAGCATTTTCTCTAAAAATTGTTCAATGTTTGAGGAAAGTACAGTGTTTGAGGAACGCCATCAAGAAAAAGTCGTCTCACCTTTCTAGAACCATGGACCTTCATTCATAAAATTAGAGAATTGTACTAGACCATCTCCACACCCCCCCCTTTTTTTTTGGTGCTAAAATTAGTAACTCCATTTTGAACACATATTTACAGATTCCCCTTACGATAATGAAACCTGATGCGAAAGCGGAAGTACCGACAGGAGTTATAGTAGGAAGCGTAATCGCGGGGATCCTTTTGCTGTTAGCCTTGGTTGCAGTTTTATGGAAGGTAAGAAAAGTTTCAACTTTCAAAATACAGGCTCCTGAAGGCCTGTGTCTTGAATTTGCTTGCGAAACAGCAGTCTTGGGTTTTATATGGAACCTCCTGTATTATGAGAAAAAAAAATGCAAATTTGTTTACAGTTTCTCACTCATGTCTTTGAAAACAACCAGTAAGGATTTTATATCCTTTTTTACCTTCTTTTCATCCCGATCCCTGAACATTTTGTTCAGCTTCAGATAAGTAGACTCAAGAGAAATTTAACTTTCTGCAATTCAGCAGAACTCTCTGGATATACATTTCCTCACTTAAAGGGGTGAGACATACGGGTCAGCAGTCCACACACCACACTCTCCGGAGCCTCAGGGATTCCCAGAGGGGCCTCAGGGGAAGTGGGCAGCAAGGGGGTCAAAGGCACCACACAAAATACGCCGCGGGTGGTAACAGCTTTACATCATCACCTTTACAGCTCGGTTTCTTCAAAAGAAAATATGAAAAAATGACCAAAAATCCGGATGAGATTGACGAGGCCACAGAGCTGAACAGCTGAACCAGCCAGCGCAAGTCACCGCAGTGGGAATTGGCAGCGTCCCAGCCTGGGTTTGCTGTTTGTGTGAATGGATTTCTTTTTAAAATCCTAGTTTTTTAAATAATTTAAAAGGTAAACTAGCCTGGCATTTTAAGAGAAACTGCAGGTCAGTTGGGAATGGATGAATTGTGGGTGGGGGGTAAAGGTATAAAGGGTAAAAGACTTACTTTATATGAAGGGCAAAAAAGTAATCTTTAAACTGGCTGGTCCAGAGTTTACATTCTCATGTGCATTGTGTCAGAATCATGAAATGCTTCCAAGCATGACAAGTTTTAAAGAAAATATAACTTTCTCAACTTCTTTTGGGGAAAAAAAAATGTTGTCTTTAAAATGCTTGCCTGTAAACAGCAACAACAAAAGTGGAAGTATGATACATATATATATATATATATATAAGTACTTCCACTTACATATTATGATTATCATGAATATTGATGTTAACAAGAGGGGGGAAAAACACAGGTTGTTTTTCGATTTATGCTGCTCATCCAAAGTTGCCACAGAGGATACTTTTAAGCAATAATTTATAAACTAGGTAAAATTTGCTTGGTGCTTTTCAGTGCACAGCTGCCTCTTCAGAGTCCCATCCTGCTTTAATTTCAAAACGTGCTTGAATAACTGACCAGAGCTTAGAGTATAGATCCTACTGAGGAAATCTCCATTTACGTTGGGGTAGGGGCAGTTTAGAGGCCAAGGCACAAAACTTTGCTTAAAACACATAGTAGAACAACATTTATGGTCAATTCCTGCCTGCTGGAGGCCTAGACTGTGACAGAGGAAAGAGAAGGAGGAAATTTCCTTTCCCTTTTAGGATGCACAACAGCTCCCTTTTAGGACTTGATTAGGAAGCTGGCAGGGACCTAGTGAATTTTTGAAAGATGAGTTATTTCTTTGGCAATGTCCCTCTCCCCTTACTGAACCACTCTCCCCTCTCCTGGAGCCCCCATAGTATAGAAGCCCTCTGAAGCCTGCCTTCCTCTCCAGAGTTGTCCACCTTCCTTTCCCCTTCATCCAAAGCTCCCACTCCCTCCGGACAGCTGCTCTACACTAGGAATTAGGAGGGAAAAAGTCATCAACTGCCATGTGAGTTATATTTAATTCACACTCATTTTGAGCCCGGGGCCTCGTGAAGCCTATGTAACTCACATGTCTCTTCACCTTGGCAGCTGCGAGAACTATTTTTCAAGTTGCATATAACTCACGCACAGAAAACAATAAAAAATAACAAATTTTTCATTAAATTAAAAAGGATCATTTTGTTTTTGAAGGTTTTATTCTATTTTCATAATAAAACACTGTGGCCTCATGGAAAAAAACTTTGTTTTTTCTAGTGTGCCTGTCAATGTGCTAATTCACAAACTTGTGTGAATTACTGTATAAACTCCTTAACTTCAGGAAGCTATTTTCATGTATTGCTAAACAAGTAAGAAAAATAAGCCTGAGTGAATTTCTAAATTTTGGAATTTCAGGCAGTGTAAACAAGGTAAAGTAAAACATCTCAAGATTTTGCAAGAAGTTACATACAAGGCATTGGAAACCATCAAATTAGCAGGTGCACTCTTTGTGCTTGTCTTGTTTCCAGAGTACTTAAACTTCCATAAGAGAGTGTTCACTTGGGCAAGCTGGTTCAAAATGTAGATCCTATAATTCTTATTTGGTCAGAGTGGGATAAAGCCCAGTAATCTTCATTTTAACGTGCACCCCAGTCATTATGATGTAAATGGACCACACTGAGGAACCACCACCCATTTCTACTTTTCTCTATTCTTGAGCACACACATTCTCTAGGAGAGACTTGGAGGAAAAGGGTACAAGAAAGGGCAATGGGAACTATTTCACATCAGATACTACATACCTAAAGCTTTGAGGACAAGTCCTCAACCTCTATAAACTTTAGCATCCTCATTATAAAAAGGGACGACTGGGCTAGAGCTCAGCAGTGATGCTTTCAGTTTGAAAAGTCTATCATCTGGATTTCCGATAATACAAACAGAAAAATCCTCCAAGAGTTTGACTTGGGAAAGACATCAGAGGAAAACAGATATCTGCCACGTGCATATGAATGGCTGTGACTCCTCTCCCGGCCTGGCCTGAGTCGGCAGTCCAGAGCTATATGTACTGTTTAATGATTTACCTTGTGTTTGACAAAGCAAAACAAACAAGAAAAAAAACCAAAAAAAAAAAAAAAAACCCACAATTAGCTATAAAACATCAGGGGTTTATAGCAAAAACAACATGATATTCTCTAGTTAGGTGGGCCAGAGCCCAAATCTTTTAACAGCTGTGTGAATTCACTGTTTCATTCCAACCAAAATTTTTATTTAAAAAGAACAGAGAAACTAGTCATTAGGTTGATAAAGAATATTTAACAAACCGTGTAACTACTGTGTATATACATACTAGTTTTCCAATGTGCTATGCAAAGAAATATAGCACATCAGTCCTTTTATTTTACTCTGCCTCGCCTTGCTTAGATAAGTTCTAAACTAAGGTCACATACACACCTGGAGCTTGAGAACTCTGGCTAAGCCTTGCCTTAAGTAGTCAGCCTCGATTACACAGTTTCCAGGAAGTAGTTGGATTACTATAAAGTATTAGCCACTTGTCTCCACAGCACTTATCACACTAGGGAAGGGTTTCTCAACCTGGGCACTGTTGTCGTTTTGTACCAGGTGATTCTTCCTCATCGAGGGCTGCCCTGTGCCTTGCAGGATGTTTAGCAGCATCCCTGGCCTCTGTTAGAAGCCAGGTAGCATCTTCCCCCTGCAGTTGTGACTTTCAAAAGATGTCTCCAGACATTGTCAAGTGCCTCCTGAGAGGAGTACTTCTCAAGCACTTTTAAGCAAAGGCGACTATTTATTCAAGAAATTAAGGGGAACAAAACATTCTTTTAAAGGAAAGTTATGTCTTTCTATTCATATTATACTTTTGCTTTAAAAGTAAGTAGAGGTTGTAAAAGATGTCATGTTAAAATTTCCATTTCATAAATGGTGTATAGACAAGGCCTATAGAATGAGATAAAAATTCTGAGTTGCTTCATGCATGGCTGCCACACAAATGTTATAAAATAGTAATATGGCAAAGTAGCTTGATGAAGAAACTGCATTGAGATTTAAAATTGTGCATCACTCATTTCAGCAGCAAGGTAATAACTCCTAACTGGACAGAAATTTTTTCTAGCTGGCAATGTTAGTTCTGTAAAATAGTCATCTATTAACTGTGAAGAGTAAGGAAAACTAAAGCAATTTATTATAGTCTTACAAGTGATTATACTAAAAATTATTGAAAGAGGTATAATTTTATAATATAGCTATACTGATATAAGCTTTAACCCAATATATGAAAATCTCATAAATTAGAACATCATTAAACAGAAGGGTAGAATTCCTTAAACTGAGCTCCCAGATCCATCTTTAATATTTCAGTTTGCACATAAAACAATTGTATACACAACTTTCTAGGACTATGCCCTTCGTGTACATTCAGGCATATCTGTTTTAATCAATTTGAAAGATTAATTTAAACATCTAGAGGTGAAAGATAAAAAACATGGGTAAATTTTGAAATAAATGAAAATATTAATTACTTCTTTGAACTTAAAAAATGTAGCCATTATGTAAATATAGTTTCATATGTACCTGCTTTATTTTGACAGATGAAGTCAAAATATAAATGTATATATTGCACAACTATGTTAGAATTGTATATTTTTTAAAGAAGAAATGTCTTCAATATTTTCCTTCATAGGAAAGACATAATGCGTAAGTCTTTAAGATGTGATAAGTATGTTTGCTGTTTTTGATTAAATGTGTATTGTTTTTTCTCTCCACTAAAACTATAAACATAAATATATGCATGTTTGTATACCAAGTTGTACAAATCATTTGATTTCTTAGAAATAAAAATCAAATTGGAGTAGAAATTAACATAAATTGTCTTTCTCATATCAAAGTAAGAGAATCAAACAGAAAAAGTTTTATTTAATTGTATACCACTCTTTTCATACCACATTATTGAATATCATTAAAACTGTTTTGAAAATAAAGCTATTGTCTTTGGGTTTTGATTTTTACAACTACACATTTTACTATATTTATGTACTCACTTGCATCAGAAGACATTCAAGATTAAATTTAAGAAGACTGAGGATGTAACTAGCCATAGCTATCCAGTCTGTTACATTTCTAGCATTGACCACAAGCATGTTTTGCAGGAGCCTTAAACTGCCTTCAAAGCTTACAGACTTAAGAGTAAAGCCTTACTTCCCAAAGTGTGGTCCATGGATAGGCAGCACTGCATCACCTAGGAGCCTGTTACAAAACCCAGATCTCAGGTGCCACCCAGAACTGCTAAATTCAAATTGGAAGTTTAACAAGATCCCCAGGTGATTCAAATTACATTAATGTTTGAGAAATACAACTTAACTTCTTGAAATAAAACGTACAATAGGAATAGAGAGGGAAAAACGTCAGTCAAACTCCTTGCAACATGTAAAAGCATAGTCATCTGCACAGCTGTTTTTGTTTGTTTTTTTTTAAATTTTGGTAGTAAGAATGAGGGTTTAAATATTTTTATTTAAAGATTAGATATGCTGAAATGCATACACTGAAATTTTAAAATAAGATACACATCGGGCTCACAGACTGCCATCACTGTGGGGATGGCAGATTAATGCAAAGGATGTGTGGAAGGTAAGTGCTGCCATTTATACAGATGCACAAATGTCTCCTACTCATTTATCAGGTGTTCTCTCTTGTGCCTCCCTGCCCATCCTAATTGTGGTGAACCATCTCATAAGGGCATCTTACTGCAGCACAACTACCAATAAGTGTGTTTGGTTTACATCTCACATTAAAATACAATGTGGGAGAGCTGGGCACGGTGCTGGGGACCTGTACTCCCAGCTACTCAGGAGGATGAAGCAGGAAGATTGCTTGAGCCCGACAGTTCAAAGCTAGCCTGGGCAACAGGATTCCATTTCTTAAAAAATAAAATAAAATGTTCAAGAACAGGAGCGTTAGTTGTTTGTTTGTTTGTTTGCTTTTCCCACAGAGCAGGTTAGGAAATGCTGCTGAAGACCTGTATTAAAGCTGCCATTTTGCCCCATTCAGTTAAGTGGAAAATAATTTTATATTTACCCACTTTTTAAAAAGTAATTCCTTTTATTTATTCTACAGCACCTGTTAAAAACTACAAACAGCATTTTTTAAAACTCTTCCCTCAGTCTATCATAACTCTTTAATATTTTAAACCAAGATGCCAATTAAAAATTGGGCATCATCTTACACAAAAACAGGGCCTAATTTTCATTTCTGGGCCACTCTAGCCTTACTTTAACAAAAATGGCTACTAAGCTGAATTTTTTGGTTTTATGCAAAATAAAATCAAATATTCATGTTGCTCTTACCATAGCCCTGCCTCTGTCCCCCTCTGCTGGATGATCCACCTAACTACATCACACAAATCATTGCCGCCTTAATACTAGCTAGATGCTCAGTAACTATGTAAGATGTCATAGGATTGGGAGTGGGGAAGGAAGTGGAGGAGAAAAGTTGGGCTGACCCATGCATTCATTTAGCCTGATACGTTTCACATCTGTAAGCATTACAACTACATGTGTCAAGTTTAATTTAGGGCACACTATTTAACACCAACAGGAGTCGTATTCATTCAACAAATATTTGAGTGCACACAGTAAACTCATGTATTGGTTAAGCATTGTAGTGACAAACTCAAAGTCCCTGATGTCATGAAGTTTATAGTCTAGTGATGACGATAAACTACTAGATGTAGTACATCAAGTACCATAACAAAATACAAAGCAGAGGAAGGGGAGAGGACTCCAGTTTTAAATAGGTAGTCAGAGAAGGCTCTCAAAGGAGGTAACATTTAATTAGAGACTAAAATGAAGAAGCAGACTATGGGAACACCTGGTGCAAGACAGGAGGTGAGGGCAGGCAGGGACCCCTGTGTAGGACTGCAGGCCATGGTGAAGACTTTGAGGTCCTAGGGTATGATGAGCTATCAGAGGGTTCTGAGTAGTATGATGAATGATCTAAGCAGGAGAGGGAAGAGTGCTAACAGAGGAGTGGTCCACAGGCCAAGGCGAAAGTCTAAGAGCAATGGATTGGAGGCTTGGACTATGGAAGTGGCAGTGGAGTAAGGAAGAAGTGATGAGATTCAAGATACATTCAGGAATCCATTTTCTAATTATCCAATAGGTTCATTTGGGGATCTGAGACCAATCCTCAAACTACTGGCTTCTTTGTCACAATTTCTCAAAAAATATTGAAAATATATTGATTCTAAACATATCCAAAGGATGAAAATATCCAGAGAATGGTTCACTCACTGACCATCTGCTGTTACTTTCATCCAAAGATGATGAAATTTTTTTCATTTTGCCACCTGTTCAAATACTTGAAATTTTAATTTCCTACTTCTTGAGTGAACTTATCTAACAATCACACAAAGTCACAACTTCAAAGTGGCCTTGAAACCTTTCAGGCAATCTGCTTAAAGGCTGATTTTTTGGGGGAGGGGAGGCTACTCTTTTAATTATTTGAGCAGCCAAATTATAGAGATAGAAAGGCTACATGTCAGAGTGATGCTGGCCCCTTAATATCTCAACCACAAATTAACTCTGCCACTTACTCCTACGAAAGGGAGGACCAGTGAAGACCCTATCTAAGTCCAGTGCAATGCGCAAAAACTTTCAAGGACATTCCATCCCAGTTCCTGCATGCCTCAAATTAACTCCTTAACCTCTGTATCAAAAACTTTAAAAGCATAATAGTCTCAGTTCCAAACTTAGAATAAAGCCTATTTAATGAAGGTATGATTCTTTAAAAACATGTTTAAAGAATGTTGTTTTTTTAAAACACAATTACCCTCAATAAAGATCTTCTAAAGAAATATTTGAGAAACATCTTGAAATCCACATATCTCATACTAACATTACATATAATAAACAAATACCACACTAACAACATGTGTGCAAAATCCTAGAAATGTCTGCAGTGGCCCAGTAACCCCATGATAATGTGCTTTCAGATACAAGGTCCAACTTACTGTCCAACACCCAGACCCTGTTCTACAGGGAAGCTTGGTGAAAGGCAGAGGGTGGCAATGAATTGAGAGGGTAAGGCTGAGACCAGACAGGCAACCCCAACTCAGTAAAGGAAGTAGGTAGGGAGTTTGTCTGCCTTCCCAATATCCTTCTGACCTAATCTCTCTGGATGGGCCAAGGAATTGGCATCAAGTAATCATGAGATTCCTAAAGTCAATGTGGCTGTCTTGTAGGTCCCAAGCAGAGGCAGGATGCAGAGTTTTCCCGATGGTATTTAAGATTGGTAGACATGGATCACTGGGTGAGTGCCTGGCACAGAACAGCATTCAGTAAATGTGTTAAACAAATGAGTTCCCTAGGTAAAAACTGTTTTCACTAAATGTAACAAATATGATGACTAGGTTTCTTATTTGTCACAGAAACAAACAAAATAAAACCATTAAGTGTCTAAAAGTATAGTTTTTGTTAATACACATAATGCAAATCTTGTGATCATGCCAACTGCTCGAATTATGCCGTTATTTTATTACTTTAAGAACTATATGTGTATACTTGAAATTTGTAAAGAGAGTCGATCTGAAGTATTCTCATCACACATTAAAAAAGTACTATGTAAGGTAATGGATATGTTAATTAGCTGAATTATGATAATCAATTCACAATGTATATCAAAACATCACATTGTATACCCTAAGTATATACAATTTTTGTCAAGTATACCTCAAAAAAGATGGAAAAAATTTTCAAATAAAACCAATAAGTGACTTCTACCTATCAAGATAGTATAAAGGTTGGCCAATCAAAAATTAGATAATTGTTTAGTATAAAAATCTTGCAGAAAATTTAATAACTTCACTAATCATAATGTTGCATAAGCAACCAAAAAGACAACTATCTGAAAATGCTTTAACAAATATGTTTCCTTATATTAATTTCATTAATATAATTTCCTTAAATGGTTGTAGGTCAAATTTTCAACATCAACTACGAACTACCTCATTGTTAGTTTCACAACAATTTTATGCTGATTTACATATTGATACAGTATTAACTAATAAGATACAAAAAGTTTTACAGTAAGATTATAAATTCTGAAATACTCGAAATCTCCATATTTCCTACTTGAAATACCTTAGGTATTATCACTGAATTAAAAAATACAGGAAAGGACTATTTTTAAACTTTTTAAATCATGAGTTTATTTAGTTTATTTTTTAGAATACATAAGTTCTGAACATCTACAATATCAAGACGGTCTGATAATGACTTTTTACACTTTCCAGTTCTGCCAACATTCCCATAATGCATCCTGATAACAATGCTATCAATGGATTGGGGCCAGGATGGGGAAGGCTCTTTCTAAGACAGTTAAAGTCAATGAGAAGGGTCCACACCTCAATATGAGTTGAGTTACAAGCAGAAATTAAGTCATGGAAGGATATGTCTACCAAACACATCTTTCCTCACATTTAAATCATCCCATTTCTTCCCTAAAGTCCTTCCTCTATCTCTAGTTCCTAAATAACCATTCATTCTACATACCCATTTATTTGGCTTTTTTTTCTGTTTTGTCCCACTGGCATAACATAAGAGACTGTACTTCAGAAAACTAGCTTAATTTGTGAAGAAGAAAAATAAAAATGTGATCAATAATGAAAGTTCAACAAATTTAAGATTTAGTGTTCTAAAAACATAAGTGGTTAATAGTTGGTTGCCCAAAAGCACTCTTTGTTTCTTTTCCAAGATGATGATGACTCTTCATACATTTCCTAAAAAACAAAAGCATTAACAGGTAATCAAAATAGATCATGTTAGTAAACGAAAGTGCATTTGAATAACTCAGACAAATGAATATTACATTGTGAGACAGAGTAGCAAACAAAAGAAGCCAAGTTTGCTCATTTCTGCTCATTGCATCACTTCACAAGGCCCGTGATCCTGTGAAGACATATAACTCTCCACACAACAATGCTTTGAAGACAAAACAGCACAAAGCACATGGCCCCCTGCATCTCCTGTCTTGACTCACCATATTCCTTAAAAGACAAATGATCCTAGTCCTTACCTTTCCTTAAGAAAACGTCTGATGGAGTTACAGTATACTTCTGTAATCTATCACCAGAGATGCTCTTACACACAAATTTTGATGTGATTCTGCTTTAATACAACTTCTGAGGAAGCTTAATGTGATTTTACTCATACTGAACCCCCACCACCTGTATATAAGCAGTGGGCTGAAACACTGCTTTCGAGCAGTCTGACAGAACTGCTCCTGGGCTGTAGGCCTTGGTCTATAGTCCTTAGTAAGATATCTGAAAAAACTAACATTACTTCTTTATTACAATTATTAGTTTTTTCTTTCTTTTCTGCTCCTCTTTTAACAATCCAATGAACATGGATTATATATGGCTCTCAGAACAGAAAAATGTATAGACATGTTCCCTACACTTAAGAGTTTCCATCCAATTGCAGAAATGACAGACAAGAAGTTATAACAAGACAAGGTGCAACAACAGAAGGGAATAAATAATGAATTCCATTTTAAGCCATGACAAGAGACAACATGGGCAAGGTTATACAGGGAAAGATGGAAGGTCTTTAACCATTTCTCAATATGCTTTTATAAAGGCAGATGGGATATTTCCATTAGCCGTGAAGTTAAGTGACCACCTGTAAAAGTTCTTAAACAGGTGTGAGCTGTACTCTGGTGTGAGCTGTTCTGTGAAGTATGAACTCTGCCTACCTGCCACCCACTTCCCTAGCACAGGCTAGAACTACATCCAGACTAGAATTTAGATAATTTGTGGAAAGGAGGGAAGAAGAACCTATCACTTTCCTCACTCTGTAGTCAGATTCCATTTCTTCAGGGAGAGGAATCCAAATTCAACTGTCTTCTGAACACCTACACTTCCCCCAAATCTCTGCAAACAGAGAAAAGCAAATAGCCCAGCTAGTCCTCAAAGCACAACAACAAGAATATACCCAACTCTCACCCCTTACCCTTATTTTCTGGGGCTCCCCCTCGTCTACTTTCTGCTGGCTTAATATCCATTCTTTCTTCCCTGGTAAAGAAAGCTATTCCTGCCTCGGCTTGAAGCTCATCTTGGAATGTTCTTTTCTACTTTCTCTTCCAAGGCCAAGGCCTGCCTCATATTCTATCAAAATTGTAGCAGCCTTGTTCGTAGCTAAGCAACCATGTCTGAGCTTCACCAAGTTTCCTTTCACATATTCTCTATCCTTTGTCCCAAATTATTCCCTTATAACAATTGGTTGCAGGTTTTATTCAGAAAACATGGTCACAAAATTACCAAGGCTCTGGTTCAGAGTCCAACTTGCTTATCTCTAACACTGACTGAGGCTCCTGAAAAGGAGAGGAGACTCACCCTTTAAAAGCCCTGGCCCTCTGCTCCGGTCTTCTGATCTACTGAGCTGTTCATTAATTCCTCAGCTTTGCTGTCAGCCACAATGCTATGGATAATTCTAGATGTTGAAGTGTAGTTACACATGTGCAAGCATGCAACAATCCCACTGTTAGTGTTACTACACCAGGAGAGAAGTTAAGGAGTCGGGCCTTTTCATCCCTTCAGAATGCTCTATTTAGCTAGAGAATTGATTCCTCTTATTGATTGGTTTGACTTATTGACAGAAAACAATGTGGAATTTCCTATTGATGCTTTGAAATCCACTCGCTATGCATTTTCTCAGAGATGGTGACATCTTACCTTTTTTTCTCCTAAAAAGAAGCTCTACGAAAAATGCTCTTTTACCTTGAGAAATTTCTATTTTAGCCATTGCCGAAATAGCTAGGCATTTTCCCTATTTTCCAAAAGAAAGACCCTCTAATCAAGGAAATTCTAATTCAAGGGAAATGACTTCATACATGAACTACAGGAACAGTCCAGCCTAGGAATTCTAACTGTTACCACTTATTGAGACCTGCTCTGTGACATTCATTCTCGGGAGCATGAATTTTTCATGCTTAACAAACCTGAGAAAGGAGGTATTACATAAACACTTTTCTTTTCGCAGATAAAGAAAATAAGGTTCTATAGTCAGAGAAAGCACATAAATATAAATATTGTATGCACTCTTATTCCTTACCCTTTAATCTAAGAATTCCTGAGAAACATCAGGACCACATGGCAAAATGAGATATTTTCTTACCTTTTTCCATATGGGCACCTTGGCTTTTAAATTATCAATGGCATAACTCACAGCTTCAAGGGATGCAGCCCTATGGGCTGAGGACACAGCAATGATTATGCTTGCTTCTGACACTGGAACCAAGCTTTAACGAGATGAGGAAAAACATTTACCATCATCTCTGAATCTAGGTGTTAAAGAATCTGCTAGACACATAGAAAAAAATATCCAGTTACGCATTCTTGGAATTATACTGTAGTTCTATTTTACTTAAACATTCAGTTTAGTTAGAAAACAGTAATTCATTCCAGTAGCATTCAGCAGAGGAGATACTGAAGCTGATGTTGTGGCCAAATTGTCAGCATCTATCCACTAAACCTGTTTGATGGGCACCAAGAAGAAAGGGTCCTTTCATTGAATCAGCAAACATCTGACTCAAACAAATAAGGCACAGCGCCAAGTAATGCCCAGAGATACCAAGTTACCACCTGATAAGTATAACACAGAATTTTAAAAAAATCAATAAATATTAGTAGGATTGGTAACATTAACTACTAACAAACTACTAGTTATTAATAAAATTATCATTATTAATAACAAAATAATAACTAATAAAATATGATACACATAGGCTCAATTGCTGGCTTCTTTTCAAAGCCAAGAACTCCGCTCTGTTTAGTGGTACAAAAAGGCAAACTACTTTACTGACTTTCAAAGTCATTTATATGGAAAAGAATCTATAAGAGACTGTCATATGAACAGAGACCAGACCACAAAACACTCAAAAAGGTCTCAAGGCCTTTAGTACACATTATGGTCCAGGGCCTGAAAGTCCAGGCACAAATGCACTTTGTTACAGCACTAGGGGCAACAAGTGCTCTCCCAGTATTACAACCAACAGGCAGTCCCTAACGGTACTCAGAGCAGTCCCTACATCCTCCAAACCTTCCTCTCATGGTAACATGGTAATATAGTATTCCTAAGAAAGATACAAGAGTCAGAATTAGTACACACATAGACAACAACATATTTAGTTTTTAAATTGATAAAGGAAAGCATACCCAAGTCTGTGGAACACTGCTATGTGTTTCACTGGCCATTTCTGCCTAATTTCACTACAAATCTTTCTGACTTCATTTTCTGCCATAGGTAGATAAGCTTCATATTCTAAGCTAATGACTTTTTTCCCTTCAAAGTTATTTCTTGTAGTCCCTAAAAAAAAGAAAACAATAAAGTTTTTTCCTACAATAGAAACAGCACATTAATAGAATTAAAAAGGATTATTTTTGAATAGTGAACAAGTAGCATACTAATTTGTCTAAAAATTACTTTGAAATTTCTAAAAATAAAACTTACTAGGAAAACAAAAGATAATTATCACAAAAATGATATGGAAATAAAATAACAATGATTAGGTAAGCTTACTTAAAACACTCATATGACAAACCAGGCCATATATTCTTTTTCTAACAGAATTTGATACATAAATGGAAAATATTTATGTGTCAGGATTATTATCAAGTACATTTTTCCCTCAATGTTTGGAAAATATAAAATTCCCTCTCCTAACAATGGCCTTTATCCTACTTTTTAAAGAAGCCTTGTAATTTAATATGGATTAATTCAAATCTACCAAAACAAATAAGAACTAAAAAAAGTTTCCACCTACCACCGTAAGTAATCTTGGTTTATCCCTCAGTATCTAAAACTCCTCTATTAACACTGAACATGGGAAGTACTTGCTAATTTCTATTATCTTGTGCAATCAATAGATGCTGTGAAAATTATAACTTACCTACAAACAAGGATACTGCACCACAGAGTGGAGAAATCACCAACTGTGAGACTTCTTCTACTGAAAGTTTCTTGGCAGTGAATTTTATTATCTCTTTCGGTTTCTCTCCAACTTCATCCATCTCTCTCCTAGAAATGATATGTTAATAAACCTTAACTCTAGTACCAGGGGCGAAACATTCAACTTACAGGCTGTTTCAATTTTATTTTTATTTTTTATATTTATTTTTTCTATGTTATATGGACCTAAAAGGAAGAGGCTGAGGCACAAAATATGAAGAGTTTAAGCCAAAATGAGGACAGCTGCCCAGGCCGTTTCTAAGTTACCTTTGTTATAAGCAGGTTTTTAAAGGGAAAGAGCACAAGGAGGGGGCTGATACAAAGTTGTCTGACAGAAATTCCCATTGGTTCAGAGATGACACTGACTGGCTATACATTGTTGAACTATAGGGGATGAGTTGTGATACCCAGTGTATAGCATTTTATGGTTGCTGTTTCATTCCGGTGTCTCTCTGGGCCTGATAATTTAAATAGGCTCACATTCCTCAGATAAAAAGTTTCTTTTCTCCTCCCCTCCACCCTCCACAATTAGCTGTGTTAGGAGGCATGACTTGACCTGAATGATAAAGATAAGTGTAAAATGTTACCAAAACTCAACATATTTATAAATATCCCTAATGAAACAGGCATAATATAAAAAGGGAATTCACCATTAATATGATCACTAAAGTGTAATATATCTCATATGACAATGTATTCCAAATTCTGTAATTGCTACTAATATCTTCCATCATGGCACAACTGAGATATTGCCACTTTCATCTACATGCCCACCATCGCTAACTGCTAATGTTACCAAGCACCACACCTAACACTGCCTTTTCCTTTATCCATAAAGGAAAGAGGGAGAGCAGAAGTGATAGTGATTCTACAGGAACTGGGTTCCTTTTATGACCTGGCACAACCCCAGTTAAGTAACTGAGGAAATAAGGGAATGAACTCCATATCTATTTACCGGGTGTTGTGCAAAGCCCTTTGCCATGCATTTCTCATTTAATTCATTAAACATTATATACTCACGTAAGGGCCATTATCACACACTCAGTAAGTGCCAGAGACTAAAGCCAGGCACCAGATATTGACCAGGGAAAAAAAGCACAGGCTCCTTTCCTCAAAGTATTTGTATTCAAATGGCAGAACCAAAGCAATAAATAAGAATTACAAACAGGGATAAGTTATGGAAATAAACAAGTACTAAGTCAGTGTATGGGGACTGGGGAAGAGACTATTTAAGGTCTCTCTCAGGGGTAATATTAGAAACTGAGACCTGAAAGAAGGCAACCATGTAAAGAAACAGAGACCCCAGGAAGAGTGAGCGTGTGGCAAATTCTGAGGCTCTGGGGCAAGTAAGAGCAGGACATGCTCCAGAACCTACGAACAAGGGACAGAACAGGACAGACTGAGGCTGGACAGATAGGTAGAACCTTGCAAGCTATGAGAAGCATAATTATAAATTCTTTGAGGTTTTATCTGAACTGAAAGATGAGAAAAAGAAGGTTCAGAGATGTTAAGGACTCACTCAAGGTGCTGAAATTCCAACCAAGGAATTAATAAATCCAATGTTCTTTCCCTATCTCCTTCCAACTACTGAAAAGAAAAGCACAATTATTCATATACCACTGGATTCCAGGATTTATCACCTGCTATTCAGCCACCTGAGCTTCTTCTACCTCTTTTTCTTGCAATAAGACATTGGCAACCCAAATGTGGACTATGAGCTTCAAACAATACTGAGTTCCTACAACTTCTGATTTTACTAGACTACTAAAACCTAGCTGGCAAGTTCTAAAATTACGTAATACCAATCCTGCCAAACATACTCAAACAACACACAATGTTTTTGAGAAATCTTTCCAATCTTTCTAAAGAACAGCTGTAATCATCACAGACACATACACTCCTTTTATGGCAGCCCATAGTTTTCTGAAAGGCAATCTGCTTTACAGATCTATACTTCATTTTTTGTGGCACTGCTCTCCAGGAGGCTAGAGGAAAAAATGGGTGAAAAAAATAAACAAGCATCCTTGGCTTATTCCTTTCTTTAATGGAACTAAGTGTTTGCCATTCAGCATATTTATCCTTGATTTTGGATAAAAATCCTATCAAAAAGTCTGTCATTTCTGACTTACCAAGAGGTTTTTGTTTTTTTTTTTAAATCAGATATGACTGTTAATGTCTACATTATTTATTCTTCAGTTGACAATAAATTAAGCCTCATTTGATCTGTCTGTACTTAAGTGTGATCTTTCCAGACTAGATTGAAGAATGTTCTTATACATCACCCTACTCAAATATGGACGAAGTTGCTTAGAAAGAAAAAAAGATGGCATAGGTCATAGAGCCACCTGCAACACAGCTACAATAATAAAGCTATTCCTTTATACCTGAACAATGGTTAGCTTTCTTTTCAGGCACAGTGATCTTTTCACTATCTAGTTGTATAATTTTTCTACATTTCTCTGTATCCCAGAGAGCTAAGGTCTACCATTAGAGAGCACATTAGCAAAAAAGTAAACAGAGTCCAATAATGAGTTCAAATGTTGGCTCTGCCATTTATTAGCTGTGTGATCAAAGGCAAGTTTTTTTAGTTCCTCTGAATTTGTTTTCCCACCTGAAAAATATGGATAGTAACACTCCACTGTCTGGTACTGTGCCTGACACATAATAAGATCTCAATAAGCCATGTTAAATGAACATAATAAACACATGAAACTGATATTAAGTTAAACTGCTTACAATAGAGTTGCTGCAGAGAAGGTAGGTAGGTATTCACAAGTCTGTCTGTACCAGTAAAGAGTGGCTGCATCAACGACTGCTTGATATAGACACACTTGCAGATAAATTAAGCAACCCACATATAAGTTACCATCTGTATGGCCCTTCTACTCAACACTGGTTAATAAAAACAAATCTCACATACCTAGATGGTTCAAAAGCACTAGCCTCCACTAATGGGGGGGATAATGGCAATTTCATCTCCTGGTTGAAGCAAGAGGAGCTGATCTCCAAGCTCGACATATTCTTGACGAACAGCAAATATCACCTGATCTCTAATATCAGCCAATCTGAAGAGGAAAAACTATGATTAGAAGTATCAATGCTGTGATAGACCTCAAATCTCTTCAGCTGCAATTAAAGATATTACATAAATATTACTCTGTAAGGCAGGCATGGTGGTTCACGCCTATAATCCCAGAACTTTGGAGGGCAGAGGTGGGAAGGTCACTTGAGGCTAGGAGTTTGAGATCAGCCTGGACAACAGAGTGATACCCATCTCTACAAAAAAATTTTAAAAATTAGCTGGTTATGGTGGTGCACGCCTACAGTACTAGCTACTCTGAAGGCTGAAGCAGGAGAATTGCTTGAGCACAGGAGTTCAAGGTTACAGTGAGCTATGATTGCGTCACTGTACTCTAGCCTAGGCAATAGAATGAGACCCTATATCTTAAAAATATGGCTGGGTGCGCTGGCTCACACTTGTAATCCTAGCACTCTGGGAGGCCAAGGGCGGGTGGATCGTTCAAGGTCGGGAGTTCGAGAAAAAAAAAACTGTATAAAGTATCACCAAATTTACTAATTAAATTAACTCATATTCTGTGGTGAAACAACATATCCACTGAAGAACATACTTATTCATTGCAAAGAACATATTAAACTGCTAACAACTCCTTATTAGATACTGTGTGTCTTGGAAAACTAAACAAACGAGCCAAAAACCCACTAGACTGGAGGCAACATTCAAATGAGATCAAAAGAAAAGAAAAATTTCCTCATCAGTACATGGCCTTTCCAGGGGCTTTCTGTCTACACGCACAAGCATATTAAGTTGCTAGGAAGTTTCCCATAAGACCAGGTACTTTTCTGCACGTAAAAGTTTCAAAGTGAAGTAGAACAGAGGCCCCACCATGTTTCATTAGTTATAAAGCCAGTGTGAGAGCAACTCAAAAGATAGTTTCCTTTTAAATATGCAATGTGGAGTATCTTTTATATAGCACTAGGACTTCTAGGTTAGACATCTATATAGACTTATGTGACACCATTAATATTCTTGGAACACCATGGAATAAGACACTTTTATAACTTGTTCCAAAAAGGCTGAGGTGCGAATTACAGCACTAAAACTATACATTTTTCAAAATCAGAAGAAGAAAAAAAAATCAAACATAGCAACTCAGCAGCATCTAGGATTTGTTGTAGCTCATTTTTTTTTTAATCTTAGAAATTTTTATTCTCAGTTCTCTAAAGAGAGGGGCAGGACAAAGAAGTTAAAGCACTGATAGTTTTTGAGATGGGGTCTTACTATGCTGCTAAGGTTGGTCTCTAACTCCTAGGTTCAAGTGATCCTCCCACCTCAGCCTCCTGAGAAGCTGGGATTACAGGCCCATGCCACTGTGCCCAGCTAAAGCACACATTTTTAACAGAATTTGTAACAATGTCATTTAATGTTATAAAAATGCAGAATCTACATCTTCAGTATTTTGTAAATTATGAAAGAAGATACAGTCATGTCCCTCTGGGAGTATCCCAGCTCTCTGTATTTTTTCCAGCAAAATATCTTTAACCTTGCTTAAGAAATTGTGCATTTCTAAATATGAGAGTTTTAAGTTTTCAGGAGTAGTTCCAGAAAAATACAACTAATGGCCCTTTTGACATTAAGCATGGAAATAACAATTAGCCCTTTTACTTTTAACATTAACATACTCTTAAAATATTAAAAAAATGTTAATCATATGCATTCTACAAAATTTTAATTACCCACGATGCCGATTTTCTATCTCTTTCCACAGCTGTAGTGCTTTTATTTCTTGTGGCACAAAAAGGGTCTCTGAATGAACTCCTGTTATTTCAGCACTTTTTGCAAAATACAATACTTCAACCTGAAAGGAGGAAAAATGCTTTTAATAATAACTCATGGTCCTTTTCTGACTGTCCAGGCGGAGAAGTTACAAGGTTCATTCATTTTCCAAATGTATTACTTTAACCAAAAACAAATTTTATAAGTTACAGAAAATTGTCCATAAAAAATTTTCAATGTATCTACAAATTCAAATTTTAAAAAACTGTTATGTTTTAAGCACAATTCAGACAAATTTCTAGATGCCTTTAGTTTTAAAAACTTAAATATGGCATAATTAAAATCCTAAGTATTTATCTTCTTAAAAAACATCTTAAGCCTATCATTAACTGACATAAAATTATATCACCTTTTATAAACACTTAAGAAGTGAACAAATGTCTGAATCAAGAGATGAATTACACAAATAAAATAAATGACCAAATCCGCAAAAGACTTGTCTTTCACGGTTGTCAAATGACCTTTCATTCTAGTCTATGTTACATTGGACCCAACAGCTGTGGGTTTAGTTATTCAACATACAAAACCTGACAAGTGAGTTTGAAATACAGGATAAACTGGTATTTCCTAGGACAAACCTGTGCAATGAGCGTGCTATCTAAGGGATCCCTTTTTTGTTGTGTCCCCCGCCCCGCCCCCACCAAGGATCAT
This sequence comes from Cheirogaleus major, assembly GCA_963574435.1. NCBI lineage: Eukaryota > Metazoa > Chordata > Mammalia > Primates > Cheirogaleidae > Cheirogaleus > Cheirogaleus major. Next base: position 49,186 of record CAUYPO010133543.1, read on the forward strand.
GGCATGTTGGAATCTAAGGGATCCCACTAAGATAGCCTTTCTGCCACTCAGTACAAATTATTCTCTACGAAATAATCGCAGGTTTGCAAATAAACAAGTGTTTGTAAATCCATAGGTGAGGCACATTTCTTCACAAAAAATCTTAACTAGGTACATTTTTTTTTTAGATTAAAAATTTACCTACGTCAAAACAAATAGATGAGAAAGAGGTGGCCAGAAAAGGTCCAGGAGCCTAAAGAAACGAGCCTGTCCTTGACGCTGCGACCCAGAAACCAAGAGTTCACCGAATGGACTAGATTTTGTTGAGGTGGCCGGAGCAAAGCCGGGAAACCAGGGTGGGCCGCCGTGGTGGCAGTGGCAGGCCCGAAGCGAAGGCACCGCCAGGTGTGTGCGTGTTGGAGGTCGGGGGAAGCTCCGACCGACCAAGGCCGGGTCCCTTGGGGAAGGGGCGGGGCAATCACGTCCGGGAGGGCCCCGCACCCGCACCCCCAACCCTTACCTGGCAGTGGGGCACCATCGCGCCCGGACCTCTGGACCGGATTACCGCTGCAGAGGCCCAGGCTCCGGGCCGACCCAGAGCGCAGGCGCAAGCTGACGGCGCTCCACCACGTCCAGCGCCCGCACGGAGCATGCGCACAACCAGCTCGGTGCGGCTGTCACACACTGACCCCTACCGCTCCACCCCCACCCCTACCTTCGCCCCGCTTCGGCTGTTCCCGCTCTGAACAGCTCCACGAAAAGATTCGTTATCACTCGCAGTTGGGTCGTGGTGGCGAGAGTGAGCAATAAATGTGGAAATGGAAAGAAAGCTGACCATACATGCTCCTCACTCCAGGAGGAAGGTCGTGGTGCTGGAGAGCAGACGCCGGACTCCCCTGAAACTTCACCTACGTTACAGAGACGTAGCTAGTAATTTGCTCACCTAATTTAGGCTTCTCTTTGACACTTTTATTGACCCCTCCATCCGGTATATGATTAGTGTTCCTTGAAAACTTGCAACATCGCCTTAGCAGAACATTCGAGCTCTATTAGATTGACGCTTTTCCTGTTTACTGGCTGCTCAGTGATTTGTCCGCATACTACCCATCCAACATTCTGGACTTCTCACCAACAAGAACTCTGGGCTCTAAATTGCTTGCGCAGTTACGTGGATATGTGAGGCATCCCTTGGAACTAACATTAGTGGTAGCTCCTTGTAGTAAGTGTAATAATACTAGGGATGTATGTTACATTTCATGGGTGAAAGGGAAAAGTGGCTGGGTCACCTGAGGAGTGAGCTCAGGAACTCTCACCAAGGAGACATGTGAGCTAAATCTGCTAAAACAGTAACAGCAAATAACAGCGTGGGGGTAAGAGATGAGGGAGTTGCTCTTGCCTGTACCAAGCCACAGGGGTATAAAGCAGCATAGTGAGTTCACAGAAACTGGACAAATAGTTGGTAAGGTGGATGTGCCCCTGCAAAGACATGATGAGAAGTGAGGCTGGAGATACCAGGTAGAAGCCCTTGATAGGAAAAAATGGCAAGGACTGAATAACACCAACATATATACTGGTAAAGTTGCTCAACATCAAGGATAAAAAATTATATTCACATTTAGGCATAAAAACAAGGGAATGATGACAGTGGCCTTAGATGCCTAGGTGGCATGAGGCCAGAAGATAGTGATGTATCTAAACAAGACTGAGAAGAAAAGCATGACTCAAAATGTTATGTAGAGCCAAACTGATGTCGATAAAGGCCAGAGCCTGATATTCTTAAACCTGCAAAAACTGAAAAAATGTGATTCCCATGAACCCTTCTTTAAAAATTCTTCTTGGGCAAAATATCCGCTCAGTCAAGACAGTAATCAGTATAATTAACTCTAACAAAGACATTAATGGTAGAAACAAAAATCTAAAAAAAAAAACACCAGCGGTAGATTTTAATCCATTCAAACAAAACAGAGACATCAATTGTGGGATTATGGTTATAGAATAAAATGTAAGTGACATTAGAATATTAAAAAATAATAATAATTGTCCAAGGTAGTTACAAAACATTAATTCAAGTTTCTCATATTTTTCATAATCTTGTTTATTTTCAAGGAATCTTTTAGGAACCATTATTTTTTATGAAATAACATTTATAAATCTAATAATTTATAAATCAGTTTCACATCAGTTATTTTGTTGTTGATAAATTAAGTAATTTAGCTAAAAAGTAAAATATTTATCTGGCTAATATGTTAATAATACTGCCTTGTTTTCATTTTCTAATTATTAGTGAGATGAATCTATTTGTGTTTTTATTAGCCATTTGTACTTTTCTGTGAAATTTCTGTTTGTGTCTTTTATTCATTACACAGTAGATACAAAACAATTCTTTTTTAAAAAATGTAGCCCTACCTATAAGTTGTGGGTAGTCAAGAAGAACGGATACCAGAAAAAACCCAGCTTATTCCTAAGACTTTGAGTTTCTTTTTATTGTGAGTTTATTAATTAAATCAGTGAATGATCAGAATGAAATATAGTAAATCATTTTAGGAACCAACCAAACAACTTTAAGAACAATATGTGCATTTCACCTAAGCTGAAATTTATGACAAAAACATAGTTGGAACCATCATTTTCCCAGTTATTTTTAGCATAGGGAATCCTATTTGGTAAAAATGAAAAGTTAAGTCAAGGCAAAAACACTTCCCTTTTATTTTCAGATTGAAAAAAGATGAGATTCTGTGAGATGAGAAATATAGGAACATTTCAGGCCTTCACAGAAGGGTCTGTTAAAAGATCAGAAAAGGCCAGGTGTGATAGCTCATGTCTGTGATCCCAGCACTCTGGGAAGTTGAGGTGTGGAGGATTACTTGAGGCCAAGAGTTCAAGACCAGCCTGAGCAACATAGCAAGGCCCCCCTCCATCTCTAAAAAA
>CAUYPO010133546.1:0-24873 GCA_963574435.1 Cheirogaleus major
CTGAAGGCTCTGATCAGCAACCAAGAGTTAAGGCTCGGGCTGGGCAGGCACAGTGTCTCATACCTGTAATCCTAGCACTCTGGGAGGCCAAAACAGGAGGATTGCTTGAGCTCACGAGTTGGAGACCAGCCTGAGCAAGAGCAAGAAACCATCTCTACTAAAAGTAGAAAAAATAGCCCAGGCGTCATGGCACATGCCTGTAGTCTCAGCCACTTGGGAGGCTGAGGCAGGAGGATCACTTAAGCCCAGGAGTTGGAGGTTGTAGTGGGCTATGATGACACCACTGCACTCTACCCGGGGTGACAGAGCGAGACTCTGTCTCACAAAAAAAGAGTTAAGGCTTAAGGATATGTCTAATCCAGCATCTATTCATTACCAGCTTCTTCCATGTCCCTCAAGAAAAACGTGTTCCCTCTTTCTTCACTTATTCCTTAGGAAACTGTCCTTTTTCCTCTCCCCCTACTTCATTCCATTTGTGAATTTTAAAAAGGCAATAATCATGCCTGATTTGATCAATAATAATCCAGAGAAATGACTGTATCAAGAAAAGAGAAGAGCATCTAAGTATTGAGGTGAAATTACACGGCTGCTATTGGCATCTTAATCGTTTGAAAGGCCAGATACCTCATTCAGAAACTCCACAGATGTAATCTCTTTCTTCAGTAATCCTCTGCTCTTCAAATACTAGCATCCAAAATGAATAAAAGTGTTCCTAAGCCAATTTTATTGTTTTCCTGTTGTACTTAGATGCTAGAATTGCAATAATGTTCTCTACTATTGTTCACTGCTCATACAGAGCGTTTCATCTATGTTTTAGCTATGTTTTTGTGAGAGCACAATTAATGTCTAGAATGTTGTTTCATTGAGAAAGGGAGCTCCAAATTCCCCATAGCCCATCTATAAATGAACTATTGGAATATAATACCATACTGTTGTATGTTAGAGATAACCATTTATATGTTAGGATTTTAGTTTTCTAATATTTTACTGTTGTACAATAATTTTTCTTCAACTCACACTTACTGGCTTCTTGCTAATGTTTTGAGACATGACACTTTTAATCATTCTGCATGGAAATATTTCTAAAATGTATGATGCCTTCCTGTGTGTAATGATTTAACTCATTTTTACTGACTCTGTCAACATTATGACCATCCTTCACACAATGAAGTCCTCAGAGCTCTTCAGCCTTAAATTAAACAGTCTGACCTACATAACTTTCTTCATTTCACTATACATTTCTTTTTAAAGAAAAAGTAAACAATCCTCATAAACTCAGATAATTTGCCCAATTGAACATGAATCTTGCTTTCGTGTCAGTTATTATAATAGTCTCTGAAGGTTTTAAATTAAAGTTATTTCTGAGTGACTCAGGAAGTCTGAATTTGTGTAACATGCCATCCTTGGCACAACCCCTTCCACAAACCATTTTTAAAAACATGGTTTGAAACAAATGTTTACTTTGTAATGTTTGAAGAGGAACTAGAACCCTGTTTAAAAAATAAAACAAACTTTATTCTTTGCTTAGGCCTTAGTTCTTATTTCTTCAAACCTTATTGCAGACTGCCCTGATGCTTCTTACCCTGTTTATGTAGTAAATGTATTTACAAGAATGGAGGGATTCATACACACTTGTTTTCCAATTTCCTTTTGGGCAGCCATTATAAAACATGCAATTCATGGATCTACTCTCTCCGCTGCCATCTCTTGTCCCTCCTGGTCTCACTTGGAACAGAAAAGCACCCACTTTCTGGCAGCAGGTCTGTAATTCCAGCCTGTTCTCACCCCATGGTTCTGCTGCTGGAAAAAGGGTTCTGGTAGTAAGACTCCATCAAAGATGGTTGCTCTTTCAGGGAAGTTCGCTTCCCAAGGGCTCCATGTGTGACAGAACATTGCCCAGTAATCAGACATGTTATGACCTAAAGGATCCCTCCCATCCTATAAGCCTGTTGGTGAGCCTTGATTTTTAAACAGGGACATGAAACTTGTCCTCCCACCTCATTAAAGACTCAGTGAGAAAGGACACATGAACACACTGTGTAAACTATAAAACATGAACCTGGGTAATAATAGCCACAACATGTGACACACTTACTAGGAACCAGGAAGGGTACTGGATGCTTGAGATCCATGATGCTATCACTTTTACAACTCAGAACAAGGCCGGGCACGGTGCCTCACGCCTGTAATCCTAGCACTCTGGGAGGCCAAGGCAGGCGGATTGCTCAAGGTCAGGAGTTCGAAACCAGCTTGAGCAAGAGTGAGACCCCGTCTCTACTAAAAATGGAAAGAAATTAATTGGCCAACTAAAAATATATAGAAAAAATTAGCCGGGCATGGTGGCACATTCCTGTAGTCCCAGCTACTCGGGAGGCTGAGGCAGAAAGATCGCTTGAGCCCAGGAGTTTGAGGTTGCTGTGAGTTGGGCTGACTCCACGGCACTTTAGCCCAGGCAACACGGTCTGTCTCAAAAAAAAAAAAAAAAAACTCAGAACAACCCTGCGAAGTTGGGAGTATCATGCCCAGCACCTCCCTGAGAAAACTGATGTTCAGGGAGCTGCCAAAGTCCAGCAGCTGCAAAGTCGCAGGGTCGAGTCAGTTTGGCCACAGCCCAGGCTCCCTTCACTAAAATCCTGCTCCAGATGTAGGCTCTTATTTTCCTCTCTATCAAGGGTGAAGGCAAGGGTAGTGTTTAAAGTCCGTAAAGAACACCAGGTGGGGTAACAGATAGATAGTGAGCTGCTTCTGCATGGCTGACTAAGAAGCACCCCAACCCTCCACAACCCCACACTGCAGAACAGGCCCCAGGCCACTGGAAGAACCCATAGGCTCTATACATTTTGGGGAATTTTGCTGCATGATATGAGGAAAATGAAGATGTTTAAGAGAAGAGAGTGGTATGGTATTGCATTCAGGAGACAGCCAGAGATGGTGGAATATTCTTTACAGGAAGTTCTACCTTCCTCATATTAGCAAGTAGATATACAAATGACAAATGACGTGGAAATCCAGAAAAGCTTGCTTACTTTTTTGAAAACAGCTAAGCAATAACAAAACAAAACAAAATTGTAAGAAATGCAGAAAAGTCCTTTTCCACAGGGGCTAAATGGTCTTCTTCAGGTTTGGGGAACAGTTTGACTTATAAGCTGGACACAACCCTATATTTTATGTATTTATTTATTTATTTTGAGACAGAGTCTCACTCTATTTCCCAGGCTAGAGTGCCATGGCATCAGCCTAGCTCACGGCAACCTCCAACTCCTGGGCTCAAGCGATCCTCCTACCTCAGCCTCCCAAGTAGCTGGGACTACAGGCATGCGCCACCGTGCCTGGCTAATTTTTCTGTTTTTAGTAGAGATGAGGTCTCGCTCTTGCTCAGGCTGGTCTCAAACTCCTGACCTCAAGCAGTCCTCCCTCCTCGGCCTCCCAGAGTGTTAGGATTACAGGCGTGAGCCACCGTGCCTGGCCCACAACCATATATTTTATTCATTAGAAAAATCCTGGAGCTCTTTCCTTCTGCTCCAAGATGGCCCAGTTGCCCTCAGGATAGATCTCCCTTCAGCAGCATGCTGGGCCCCCCAACCCCCTTTCCCTGTTGGATCTCCTGCTTCTGGATCCATCTCAACCCCTTTCTTGAGTACCACTCGTTTTGATGAAGCCCATTCATCAATAAACTTCCTGAAACAGAGTGCCTATAGGGTAAACTTTTTGTTACCATACATATCTGAAAATGCCTTTTTTGCTCCCCTCACAATTATTTTTTAGTTTAGGTATATCATTCTAGTTTGGAAATTATTTTCCCTTGCAATGTTGCGTTCTAACTTCCAGGGTTGCCGTTAAGAAGTCCAACAGCATTCTGATTCTCATCCTTTATCTGAGACCTCTTTTTATTTCTGGCAATCTTTGAGTCCTAAAACTTCACATCAATGAGTCCATTTTGTTTCTTTCCTATTCGTTTTGCTGAGCGTTCAGGGTGGACTGTACATCTTCTTCATTTCTGAGAAATTTTCTTAAATTCTTTCATTGATAATTTCCCCCACTTCATTTCTTTTCTGTTCTCTCTTTCCAAGATTCCCAAAATTCAGATGTCAACTTCCTGGGATGATTCTCTGATTTTCGTATGTTTTTCACTCATATTGTTCATCTCTTTGTCTTTTTCTTCTGTTTGCTGAGATATTTATTTGAACTTCTCCTCTACTGAATTTTTCATTTTTGCTCTCATAATTTTTTTTTTTTTCGAAGCAAGTTCTTGCTCTGTTACCCAGGCTGGAGTGCCGTGGCATCAGCCTAGCTCACCACAACCTCAAACTCCTGGGCTCAAGTGATCCTCCTGTCTCAGCCTCCTGAGTAGCTGCAGCTATAGGTGCACACCACTGCACCCAGCTGATTTTTCTGCTTTTTGTAGAGACGGGGTCTCAGTCTTGCTCAGGCTGGTATCGAACTCCTGGCTTCAAGCAATACTTCCCACCTCAGCCACCCAAGGGGTGCTAGGATTACAGGCGTGAGCCACTACACCTAGCCTGCTCTCATATTTTCCATTTCCAAGATGTTCCTTTTGTTTTTTAAATGTTCCTTTCATAGTGCATCCTGCAGTTTCTTCTCATACCTCAGAAGACATTAACTGCATGCTTTTTGTGACATGTTTTCTTATGCTCCTTGCATCCTCATGGTTTCCTGACTTTCCTCTTGTTGTGGCCTGCTGTTATATAAATAGCCCAAAGATAGACTCTGTGTTGTTTTCTTCAGAGCCAGCTGGGGCCCTTAGCTCAAAGCCTGCCAGCCAACACTAAGCTTGAATTCTCACACAACCAATTGCTTTAAAGATAGCGCAAATAAGTATATTTTTAGCTATTTCAAGCCTGCCAGCTTTGCACGTCCTGCAAAAACGTGCAACATCTTCTAGCCATAGATAAGACAAACCGCCGCTGTGCTGCTATGTTCCCTGACCCAGACACTCCTCTCCTTACTGCTGGACACATAAGCCTCCTTTCCAATTCTCCTGTCCCCAGAGGAGAGTTCCCTTGCCCTGCTCCCCTTCTGGGGGCTAGTGGGTGCCACAGCTTTCTCTGCGAGGTCTCCTGCTGAGAGGGACTTTCGCCTTCCTGAACTCCTGTCAAGACTCAGCCCAGTAAAGCTTGGTGTGCAATACTACCATGTGTGGCGCAGTCTCTTCCTTGCTCAGCCCCCAAATCCCCGAACTCCCCACACCTACGAGAAAGATAGGGGTGTTCCTCAAGCAGCTTGGCTGTCGGTTCACTCGTCTGTGTGGGGCTCTGGGTGTGGGCAGGCTTTGTCCACCCTCAGCTTCTCTTAGATAATCTGGTGGGAAATAGACTGTCAGCTGTCATTATCTGTCTGTAGATCTTGTCTCCTGGTCAGTTTCTCCAGAGGAAAACCCTCAAGTCTCCTTCCTGAGGAGTCCAAGCCTTGCTGCCACTCTGGGTGCTGACAGGGGAAAGGACTTGACCCTTGAAGGTGGGAGGGGGAAGGCCAGGGCTGCCCAGCCACGGAGGGTCTGAGATCCCACACCCTTTAGGCCACCAACCAGGCCCAGCGGGACTGGGGAACACTAGGCACAGTTGAGGGGGTGGGTGCTGTGCAGAAAACAAGGGATTTAAATAAATACTTAATCTCCAGAATGGAGAGACATTCCTCCATCCCTGCCCAGGTGGTTGCTGTTATCTATTAATAGAACAAGAGATGGCAAAGTTTTTCTATAAAGGACCATATAGTGGCTTCTTGAGGCCTTGAGGGCCAAGTGGTGATGTCGCAACTACTCAATTCTGCCCTTGTAGCACAAAAGCAACCAGAGACAACGTGTAAATGAAGGAGCAGGGCTATCTTCCAAAAAACTTTGTAAATGCTGACATTTGAATATCACATACTTTTCACATGTTGTGAATAATTATTCTTCTATTTTTTTTTCAACTATTTAAAGAAATTCTTAGATCACTGGCTATACAGAAACAGGTGATGAGCTGCATTTGGCCTGGAGGCAGAAGTTTGTGGACTGTCTTAGAACATCTTTGTGGAGGGTTTATTGTCAAAAGCCTCTGAACTTTCTTACCCTTCCCAGCGATGCCTCCCAGCGCTAATTTTTGTCTGGCTCCTGGCTCCTGGTTCTTTCTCCCTCCTGCAGCCTCCTAGCTGTGCCATGGAAATTTAGACATTTATGAATTACCTTGGAATGGAAAAGGTAGGAACAGCAATTCCAGGAGGCCCTGCCAAGCTCTACCCTGGGTGGAACAAGTTGTTCATTGTTTCCTTTGCCTGGATTTTAACCAAGGTGTTAAAAGAGAACAGTGGGAGGAGACAGCTGGGAAAGGTGGTGGCTGGGACTGCAGGCCTTGAGCATATCGAAATCAGAACCTTTGTCCCCGAGCAATAAACACTGCTCTAAATGGTCCCTGTCTAGTCTCAGCTTTCAAATTGTCAAGGAAAGAAATCCCACCTGTCTTAGTTGCAGGGGCAGAATGGGGGCTTGGAATAGGAAAGAGCTGCTTCTGCCACTTACGAGAATGTGTGTTTTGGGGCAAGTCAGTTCTCCCAGCTAAGCCTTAACGTCTTTGTCTCTAAAATGGGGATAATCATCCCTCCCTCATTGGGTACTTGTGTGGATGAATAAAATGACGTATTAAAAAGTCCCTGGTGCAACAAGGGTGCTCAAAAAATGGCAGATGTTATTCTAATGTATCTAAACAAGGAGACTCAGAGAAGTTAAGGCACCATCCACAGGCACACAGCTCATTAGGGGTGCGAGCAGGAATACAATTTGTTTTCTTAACTCTCTAGCTAATATTCTTTCTTCTGCCCCATACTGCATGAAGAGGAGACCTTAGTTGTTTTTTTATTTTGTTTGAAATGCTAAGGTAGGGAAGATGTCAGGGCTATGGGATATTAGGAAATGAAGATTCTCCCCTTTTCTTATTTTTTCTAATTTTTATTTGTTTATTTTCTATTTTTACAGACAGGGTCTCACTCTATTACCCAGGCTGAAGTGCAGTAGCATCATTATAGCTCACTACAGGCTGGAACCTCTGGGCACAAGCGATCCTCCTGCCTCAGACTCCCAAGTAGCCGAGACTACAGGTGTGCACCACTGTGGCCAACTTATTTTTCTAAATTTTGAAGAGACAGGGGTCTCACTATGTTGCTGAATCTAGTCTCAAATTCCTAGCCTCAAGTGATCCTCCCACCATGGCCTCCCAAAGTGCTGGGATTACAGGCATGAGCCACCGCATCCAGACTCTCCCCTTTTCTAATATCCACCCCCCACCTCGGTTTCTGGTGCAGGTGACAGACCCTCTCCTCTCATGGTCAGACACTGGGCAGAGTTGACATGTCTGCACTGTGTGGTACAGGAGGTAAGCACCATCCCTGCCCCCTTCTCCCATCCACACTGTCCCCACTCTGACCCCTCCAGATGCAGGCTTCTCTTCCCCTGGACAGTTACAAAGATTCTTTGTAATGTGTTTACTTGAGAGGGAGTGGGAATGGGGCCTAGATGTACCCTAACTACAGGGTCCCACCAGCCCTGTTTACATAAGGAGAGAAGGAGCCAAGACAGACGACCCTGTCACTCCAGGCCCTGATTAAAAACATAACCAAAGTCCAGATCCCTGTGTCTCAATCCCCTTATTTCTGGGCTGCACTACACAGAAGCAGCACGGAGCAGCCTCTTGACCCAGGGAGGCCTATTGACTCTGCTGGGTAAGAAATGTTTGCACAGGGAGGTACTTAGCAGCGGCCATCTGGCTGTTCCCTGGCTGCGCGGCAGGGCATTTGCAGGTCAGGTGCCCGGGGCCCCAGAGCCCCTGGGGAGACAGCCCCAGCCATCACTGTTTCTTCTTTGAGAGTGAATATTGATGTTTTGGAGAAATTTCTTAGAACATTGTTATTTTTACATTTTTGCCCCATTAAATTCACACTCAAACCAAATAAATTGTGAAGTTTCATTTTGCAAGGTGGTGAGAAATGCAGTTTTCTGCATTTAAAGAATGGTGATGGTTGGCACCTATAAGGTACCCAGCAGTTTACAAAGCACTGTCATCTCCACGGTGTCATATAATCTGCATGACAGCTGGGTGGGTAGCTATTGCCAAAACCATCCCTATTTTACAAATGAGGAGCTGAGACTTAAGAGAGGTCAAGTCACTTGCACAAAACCACATGCCTAAAAAGAGGCAAAGGCCAGGGAGTGACTCCGGAGTCTACACCCTTTCTGCTCTGTCACACTTCCTCCCCGTTTGGCTCTAAAACAAGGCAAGCAGAGAGCTTGCACCAACACATAACCACCTTGCAGGTGGCTCCCAGGAGAGAGCCTCACACCTCAGGGACATGGTAGATGCAAAAGCTGTAAGCTGCAAGGGTGCCGTCCAGGGCCCTGGGGTCCGTCCGTGGACACCACCAACAGGTGGTTCCCTGCAAGCTCATGGAAGCCTCGTGTGGACAGACTGAGGCCCAACCGTGTGAAAGCACACAAAACTTGCAGAGTGTCCCACACCCGGCTGAAGTCATAGAGACAAGGGAGGCAGCGTGTTATAGAGTCACAGAAACTTGTCTCCAAGTTCCTTTGCTCCTGTCTCTGGGTTTTTTTTCTCCCTGCATTCAAACCCGCACGGTCTACCTGAAGCCATCACCTGAGTTCTGACTGCTGTCCTAATTCCTCTCAGTTCTTTTTCCTCCTTTTATAACCCCAAACACCAAACCCACCCAAAACGAATCATTCTATCATCCTCCCCTTTCTCTCTCCACTTCAGTCCCTTAAGCACAGCTCTACTGCTCACTCCAAATTGCTTCGACCAGTGTGACCAATTAGACTTTCTCTGCCACCCACGAGTCTCAGCTCTGCTTCCACCACCCTCCATCCACGCCCGGCCCCTAGCTCAGCCACTAGATCCTCCTGGTCTCTTCTTTCGTGTCACTGTCAAATCCTGCTTCTCCTCTCTTCTCACCGGTTCATCCTTTAGTGACCACTTTCCTGTAACAACTAGTGTGTTGCTGTGTGTTGCCACTTTCAAAATACTTTTACATACGTGCACATAGATGTGCACTCATACAGAGTCTCATTTAGAAGTTGACTCCTCCCCCCAGTGATTCTCTGTTCATCTCCTGCCTAAACTGCTAAACCTGGGTTGTTTGTTTGTTTCTGTGTTTGCCTTCAATGTGCCTGAATTCTGCCTGCCATCACCATTTTGACCAAACTACATTCAGATCTTTCATGAAGCCCTACCCTGTCCCTGTTGGATGCCTGTGAGAGTCGCTCAGGTATACTGAGCTCTGCCACCTTTGTGTACTGCCAAGAAAGGATGCCCTGTCATTGGCACAGCAGGAAAGAGCTGCAGGATGGACACACATATGCGCTCAAGCTCAAGGGTTGGTCAACAGCCCAGATACCTAAACTCATCTAGCAAGGCAAAAAATATAATAATGATAGCAACAGTGTTACTAGCCAACAATGGTTCAGCACCGTGCCCGTGGCTTTGCATGCATCGACTCAGAGCCTCACGACAACCTGATGGAGTATGTGCTGTTTTAATCCCTGATTTACAGACAAAGAAACTGAGGCTACGAAAGGTTAAGTAACTAGACCAAGAGTATGTGATACAGACAAAATTAGAATCAAGGCCATCTGAATCCAGCACCCATACACTACACACCATAGATATAAAGGACATGGTTTGGGCTTACTTGGGAATGAGGCCATAAGGTTGGGGGGTGGGTTGTTTGTTTTGATTTGATTTGATTTGATTTGGCACCAGTATCCTCACAAGCATCCTCATTCAGACCCGGGTGCTGCCGCAGTTGTGTGACTGTACGTGGGCCAGGACTCTATTGTCCATGGCTAGAATCCAAAGCTGAAGACAAAGCAGCCTAAACTCCTGGAGGATGCTCCCAGCCCACAGCACAGCACATCAAAGGTCCCCGAAGCCACCTGCATGACAGGCAGAAAAGCTCAGGTGCTTTGCTTGCTGGGCCAGTTTTTCTGCTCCCCAAGTCTAGATGAAACTGGCAAGAAAGAAAGGACTTCATAGAAGCCGAATGCTTCCTTCCAATTGGAGGATGCTTCCCTTGGCTCCTCCATGAGTGATCCCCTCATCCACTCACTGTGAGCCAAGTGAGGATGTCCCCACAACCTAGGGGTAGGGTGGGGATGAGTGCCAGTCATACGGGACACTGGCATCTCATTCTCTAGTTGGCCACTATTTTAGACAGGAGACTGTTTCCTGCTCACGCAGGTGGAGGGAGTCCACTGTCTAAAATGGAAGGGTGGCCAGAGGGGGACAGTGTGTCCACCCATGTTCCAGCCATCTGAGTGGCCAAAGATGCCTGAGTTTCCCACAGATCAAGTGCACCCAGGAGAGGGTAGCTGGGCTTGAACTGTTCTACTGGTACCTGACCCAAGAGTCCCCAGCAAACAGAGGTTGTGCAGTGCCATGCTGGGGGCAGGAGGCAGATCTACTGGGACAGGGGACTGGGAAGCATGAAGGTCCCTAAGCCCACCTGAGGATTTCAGCCCTGTACTCCACAAGCCAACGTTTGGCTGCCTGACACACAGACAGTCGGTAGTGGTAGATTGTATTTTCCAAAAGTGGCCACAGCAATATTTCTCGTCCTACATGCAATTCCAGAACCCTGCCTCCTCCCATCAAGAAGGAGCATCTATTTCCCCTCCCTTTGAAGCTGGGCGTGCCTTTACAACTGCTTCAAGGAACTGAATGAAGTGAAAGTGATACTGTGTGCTTCTGAGGCTGGGTCATAGACAATGTGGCCTCCCCCTGACCCTCTGTCTTTCTCCCTCCCTTCATCCCTCCCTCTCCCTCTCTCTCCCCCACTCTTCATCCCTTTCCTTCCTCCCCTCTCTCTCTGGATGCTTGTCCTTGGATCTCAGCCACCATCTTGTGAGGAAGCTCAGGCTACATGAAGAGGCAGCAGGTGTTCTGACCAACGCCCCAGCCAAGATCTCAGCTGACAGCCAGACCAATCACCAGACTTAGGAGTGAGTGAGTGACCTTTCAAATCGTCTGACCCCCAGCCTTGGAGCCTCCCCAGCAGAGCCAGGTGGAGCCGAGATGAGCCATCCATGCTGACCCCTGCCCCAATTGAAGACTTAGGAATAAAATAAACAATGTTGCTATTGCTTTAACCCACTAAATTGCCGGGTAATTTGTTGTGAAGCCTAAGTAGCTGGAACACTGTGTTACCTAGGGAAGCAGTAACAACCCACAGAAAGAGGACAGTCTCTCAGCCAGTTGAACAAGAGACTCTCATCCATCTCCCTCCCCCTTCACTCCGCCCAACACACCAGAGAAGCTGCAGAGCTTCTAATAGGAAAGTAGACAGGGAGATGGTCTCCTAGAGGCAAATCCCTCACTCCGGCCATTCCAGGGAGGGGAGGGTGGAAGCAAAGGGCAGACCACACTCCTTTTCCTATGGCAGGTGCCCCAGCCACAACCCTGGCCACAGCAAAGAAGAAAACCCAGTAAAGGGGGGCACTTTTGAATCAGATGTGAGACTAGGGTTTTAAGCTAGAAGAATCTTAGCTGAAAGTAACTAGGAAATATGGAATCTTCTGCAAGTGTCATTTAAAAATCTGTTACCCAGGGAAATGGGAGATTCCATTTCCCATGGAGGGGGTGGGGGAATGATGGGTGAAGAATAAAACTAATTCACGTATGAACACCTTGGTATTGAATACTGCCCAATAAAGTGGTTGTATCTGTCAAGTAACCACATTTATTCCTCTCCAAGAACCAAGTGCAGGCAGCACTCTGGGGGGCCAGTGGAAATGTTTACTTCAGGAGGTAGATGATATAAGGTCAGACTTTGTTCTCTATTCACCTGGAGCTACAAGTTATGTATGTTTAGAGACTGCCAATTTTCCTTATTCCCTGAATCTTCTCTCTTACTGACATTTTATAGCGGTCATTAGCCAATTCTGCCTCCCACCCCACAGACCAAACCTTTCCTTCTAATGTCCTTGCAGATGATTCACCTGTGGAAGAGAAAACTGTGACTCGTTGTCTTTTGAGGATAGTGGAACACATTTTTTAGTTTCCTACAAAGGGCTCCTGCCTTGTCCTGTGAAACTTTTTCCAATACCCATTTTGGATGTTTCCCTTTCGTTATCAGCACTGTGACAAGGAAGGATCTGCCTGCTCCATCCCTTTCCAAGCCTTCTGTGACCTCTCAACGGGAAGCTGGGGAAAAATCACGGATTTTGCATATTAAAGGCAACCAGAGGCCAAGAGAGATTTTTTTTGTGGATGAGGAAGATTCTGTTATATGCTAGTTCCAAGGAAGATAGTCAGCCAATGTTGGGTGAAGCAGTGGCTACCTTCACAATTTAGTAGGGAAGTACTTCTCCAATGAAACATGATGGTCCATGGAAGCCAGGATGAGGAGAGACCCTTTGGGACATGTCTTTAGATAAGCCTGGGTGGGCATGGCTCACTTTCCCACACAAGGAAGCACACCTCAATGTCCCTCGTGCACAGTGTTGGCAGCAGAGTCAAGGACGCTTCCCTTTGGTGTTAACTCTACTACCTTTCACAATATAGAAGTAAAACTTGAGAGCCTGCAGCTTCTAGGGTGCTCTTCAGAAGCTTTCATTTGCTCAGGGCAGTCTGCCAGTGTTTAAGCACTGTGTCTCTTTGTAATCGTAAATCATTACATTTCGTGATCTTTCAACACTTTTACCTTTGAGTTCTTTCAAAACTCTTGGGTGGATGCCACCCAATGTCATCAGCCAAGCTTGTTTGCCAACAAGTCTAGAACCCTGGGGTTACCAACACTATTTCCTGTAGTCCCTCTGACTATTTGTGGGACAAGCAATCTCATTTCTTGGAATCTAACCTTAGGAAATAATCAGAGATGTCTTTAATGACTATGCACAAAGATGTGTTGCTTTTCTCATAACGCTGCTATGGAATTGTGAAACCTTATTTGATTATTTAAAGTTTATTATTTTTGTCCCCTATATGGATATATGCTCCATCATTTCCTGTGCTGATTAAGATTATGATAAGAATAACAATAATGGTGATAATGGTAGGTCACATGAGTGTTTTGGTGTCATGTACTTTGCTACGCACTTTATACATATCATACCGTTTAACCGTCACAAGTCACAAAGACCTTGTGAGATTAGCATAATTATCACCATGACCAATAGTTACCAATTATTAATTATCACCCTTTTACAGACAAAGAAACTGAAGGCTTAGAGAGGTTATTAGTGGTGGAGCTGAGACTTGAACCCAGTTCCAGTCCACTCTAATTTGTATGCTCTGAATAAGGACACGATGTCTGGTATATTGTGAAGTTTAAGAGGGACTAAGCCAGTCTCTCAAGCCATTCCATGGAATAGGCTGTATCTCAGAGAAGAGCACCCGAGATACTTGTCTAGTGCAGCAGAACATGTTGGTTAGTCCACTTAAATCTGTGCATCTAGCCCACTTGTCTCAGACAGTATGCTTTTCCCCTGCTGACACAGCCATGATTTTGTTTAGGCCCTCACTTTCCGTACAGCTCACAGGCACCGTATCCCTGACAGCGAATTTTCATCAGTCTCAGCCAATCATGGTAATTCTGTCCTCTATGCATTGATGGTTCTTGGCATGAGCATGTGATACTATTCTTGCTAAAGAGATGTGGTCTACTAGGAATGGGGATTTGGAAGAGGAAACCAACAGGGAGTGATAAGATTTTCCTTGCTTTTAAAAGGGGACACAAGACAGAAGACAGCCTAGGTTTGTTTACATTCTCTCTTCATATGGTTGTATAAAGAAGAGATGACCGGAGCTGTAGCAGCCATCTCGAGAACATGAGGGAAAACAGCCTAATGCATCTGTCATGTGTGCAGCAAATTTTTCTCACTTGTCTTTTAATTTTGTGATTAACTTTGTAATTTAGTTCTGCTATATGGTAATTTTTCTTTTTCTTTTTTATTTTTTTTAATAATTTTTTTTTACGTTTTTTTCTTTTTTTTTTTCTCCCAAACCAATATTCAACAGGATATTTTTTCTTTTTAAAACTTGTTTTAAATGCATTTTAATTTTAAAACCTACTATTTTTTATGGTTTCTGTTTCTGGTGTTGTTTGAGTTGAGCCTTTGTGTTGTAAGTAATAGAAATTGAGCTAAAATAAGCTTAGGCAAAAATGAGAATTGATTAACTCCCAGACTAGAAAGAATAGAAGTGTGATATAGCATGACCAGAAACAGGCACAAGCATCCCCAGGTCTCTATTTGCTTCACAACTTACTTTTCTCTCCTCGTCAGCTTTATTTTCTCACTCTGACTATATCCAGAAAGCTAGAATCATCTCCAAAGGCAGGGCCAGAACACATATGTTCTTGGTTTCATGAACAGAGAGAGGCTCAAAGAATCTAAAGGTGACTCTGATTAATGGCCAGAGGAGTAAGTAGCTCAGCTTGGACAAGGAGCTCACCTAGACTGGCCATTGTGGCCAGTATGGGGGGGGAGGTCACATGAGGACATGACATCTCCTGTTCAAACCACATGTCCATGGTGGGGATTGGGAGAGTTTCCTCCAAAGAGGAGGATTTTAACTTCAAAATCTTCCTTGTCTTCTGGGCAGACAAGTCCACAAACACCCCCCTCAGGTGTGGAGCTTAATAATTCCCCCATCCCTAATGTGTATAAAAGATCACACCTTTTTTCTTCTATTACTCATATGGTTTTATAGTTCACACTTAATTTTTTAATCCATCTGGAATTTATTTTGATGTAAGTATAAAGTACACATCTAATGTTTTATGTTTTCCAGATTGGTTGCCAATTGCCCCAGCGCACAACCTTGTGATGAGTTATATTATAGAAACAAGACCAGGCATATTTTCTTCCTTATTTGTACTATATTTTATATTTCTATATGTATTTATATATTTCTATGAATTCACTAATCATTCCTTGTTCCTCTCTTTGTTTCCTCTATTGTTTTATAGAAATAATATTGTTAATTTTCCATCTGGAGCAGTTAATCTACAATTTAGATTTTAGGTTACAGACTATACAGGTGAGATTGGAACTGAACTAGAAGACAATTTAATACTACCCACTGATGGATACAGTAACTAATGGGACTTTGCAAAAAAGTGCCAAAGCATTTCATTTGTATGAAGGATAGTTGCTGTATATTAAGGAAGAACATAACATTGTTATTACTGCTGTGTGGAAGTTAAATCTGGATGAAAGGGTAAACATTAGATGTGTACTTTATACTTGCATCAAAATAAATTCCAGATGGATTAAAATGAACGCTGAGACACCCAAACAATGGACTTTGCTAGTTGTCTGCCTGCCTGCTCTCAGCTCACAGCTGGACTCCCTCCTTTTCATCTTCCATTCCACGTGGAAGAATTCCAGGACCTTGCAAATTACACTTTCTGGCCTCCTTTGCCAATAGGAGAAGCTGCTGTCATTTCCTGCAGGGGTAGTGACAGCAGCAACAGCTTCAGCGGTGGTGACAGCAGGCCAGCAAGGGTGGCAGCTGGTGGCAAAGCAGTGGTTGTGGCTGCAGCAGCCGTAGGTGCAGCCTGGGGGTGTGAGTTTATAGGTGCCCAGGACCTGGTAGCTGGACACACAGCCAGCAGGCAGGGTTTGAAGCTCTGGTAGCAGAATAATGCCCACCCTCCCCCAACACACACACACACACACACACACACACACACACACACACACTATCCATGTCGTAATCCTGAAAGCTGTGAATATATTACCTTTCCCAGTAAAAAAAGACTGCAGATTCAATCTAGAACTTAGAGATGAGAAGATTATCCTGGAGTATCCAGGGGGGCTCCATGTAATCACAGGGGTCCTTATAAGAGGGAGGCAGGAGGCTCAGAGTGAGAGAAGATGTGAGGACAGAAGCAGAGTTAGAGATCTGAGGATGCTATGCTGTTAGGTTTTGAGGATGAAGGAAGGGGCTGCATGCCAGGGAATGCAGGCAGCATATAGAAAAGATGGAGTGAGTGCTGTGGCTCATGCCTGTAGTACCAGAATTTTGGGAGACTGAGGCAGGAGGATCACTTGAGTCCAGGAGTTTGAAGTTGCAGTCAGCTATGATTGCACCCCTGTACTCTAGACTGAGAAACAGAGCGACATTCCATCTCTAAAAAAAATTTTTTTTAAGTTAAAAAAAAAAATCAAGGGTACAAACACACAAGTAAGCAGCAAGTGAATATATCTGTCTCTTTTTCACTATTCTTGATTAAGTGCACTTTTCTTTTCCTGGCTTTTCCAATAAATAATAATAACATTTCTGTGACCTTTTATAGTTGAAGAAGTACTTTTACAAAGATCATTGCATTTAACTCTCACAACCACTCTAAAAGATAGGTATTGTTATTATACTATATTGTTATTATATTATATTGTTATTATAGATTAAATGAATGTGTCCTACTGAAGATAAGGAACCTGCCCATGACCACTCAGCTAGAAAGGCCCAGGCCAGGGCTTAGCCTTCTAAGTCCATCTCTCATTCCCTCTACTACACTGCTTTGCTCAGTAACCACAGGCGCAGGAAAGAATAATAAGTAACACACAGACACACACACACACTCATTGCGTGAAAACTTTAGGGAAAACTCTCAGAAATTCTACAGGTCTAGAAATAGGAGAAATATTAAATAATGGTATAGCCACTCGCTGGACTACTATAGATAATAAAATGATAAGTATCCACTCTGTGTAGCAAAATTTAAAATGTTAATATGATATTATTTGTTTTTAAGTAGTACACATGATTTCACATCTGTTATTATGCTGGGCTTCTCCAGGGGCCAAAGGAACAAAGTTAGACTCCTTTGTTGGCAAGGGATTTATTGTAAGGACATGCGGACAAGTAGGGAGACAGGCCACAATGGTATCTGCAGCTAAATCAAGCAATGCAGAGAATAAAACATTGTTTGAGGCCTGGAGGTTATTCAGGCTGTCCCCTCATTAAGCTGTGTGTCCTTAGTACCAGGTGCCTGGGCTCTCATTTGTGTGCTCTGCCATGGTGCTGTGCCAGCCCCTCATTGTCTTTGTCACTGTAGCTGTTTGGTTTTTCTCTCCACCACAAGTGAGCGAGCCTCTGCTTACTCATGACTATCTTTCACTGCCTCCTGCCCTCTGTCACCTGATGGCTTCTGCTTACTAATTTTTGCTTGCCCCCCCCTGTTTTCTCTGTATGTCTCACATTTAAACTCCCCAAGAAAGAGAACCTATTGGCTTCAATTAGTCATTACTGGTCCGGTAATGGGAGCTCTCAGGGCAGGCCACTCCCTAGTTCTCCTGGTCAGCACAGGTACTAGGTGTGCTGCCATCACACGCCTGCACCTGATCCAATCAGCTCAGGTCCCAAAAGCGTTCACATGGTATCAATGTGGCAGCTACTTCCAGCATACCAGCCACCTCTCCAATACAACTATGGTTTTGAACAATATTTAAAATAAAATAAATATATATTTATTTATATATGAAAACAGATAGGAAAAGGATAAATTAAACCTGTCATAGTTGGATTAGGGTGGAAGAATTACAGATAATTACTTTTCTCCATTTTGCAAATTTCCTTTAATGATATTCTAATTGCTTTGTAGTTTTCAAGCATTTTTCTTTTTAAAGTAAATCCCCCCAAGTAGTAGGAGTCATGCAACCAAGCTACCAGTTCAGTCTCTCCCATGAACTTGTCTTGGAATAGTAGAGGAAAGTCACAACCATTGAAGCCTGTGGTCACCCTTGCACAAAGTGGATCCTTATTCCTGCCTTACCCTGCAAGGCAACGGTGAAGGTTGTAATTGTGGTAGTTTGTGAAAGCACCTCGAAGGCAAAGTGTCTGTTATTACTCTGAAAACTCCTTTTAAATTGCTATAATAGCATATGCCACATGAGCGAAACACACAACCTTATAACTAGCTTGCTTGTGAAAAGACGTCCCTTGTCCACAGGCCAAGTATTAGAAAATACCACCCACTCAATTGGCACACATCTCCAGGGCACCGGGAGAGCTACCACCGCAGCTTTGTGAAATCAGCCACCCCTGGCTTCACTTTGATCTTCCTCTGTCTACACCCTTGTTTCAGTTCCTCTGCCATAGACATACAATTACTAAGTATTATTATTGCTCGATAATAACTATAATTACTACAAGGACTGCCAGAGATGGAAAAGACAAGAGAAATCGAATTCTCACATGGACTAGTGTCTGAGCTGGAGAGTCTGTTTGTGTCAGGGAAAGTCTGAACTACCCCACCCCGTCCTTGGTCCTCACATTAACTGGGGGCGGCCAATGGCCGTAACCTCAAAGCTGGAGGGTTGACCACGCAATGACAGGGGCTCCAGCACCTCGACTCGGGAACCGAGATGCAAAGTCCTCCCGCGCTCCTAGAGAGGACCCAGAAGTGCAGCGCAGTCCCGGAAGGCGAGATGCTGACACACTTCCGGCCTTTGTGACTCATTGTGTCTGTCGAGGCGTCGGAGGGCCTAGGTTGGTGTGCGGTGCCCTTCGGCCGGCCTGAGCCCCAGAGTCAGCTCCCTTTTCTCGCCCAGCGCCCCCAGGCCGCTCCCGGGGCTCACGGTGAGACTTGGGGCTGGCCTCTGGGGTGGGCGGGCGGCGCCGCTGGGGTGTGTGCGTGAGGGTGGGCGCTGCAGCTGCGGCCCCGGCGGGATGCGAAGAGTGTCGGTGCCCCTGTTTCCTCCCCAGGCCCCGCCGTCGGCAGCGCTGTCTCCCGGGGAGACGTCCCCGCCCCACCCCCGGGTGCAGGCGAGGAGGGGATGAGGGTTTCAGTGGCCGGGGGTGCTCGGAGACCTGGGGAGAAGTCGTCGCCTGCAGTGTCGTCATCGTGGTTTGACGTTTCTGAGAAAGGGGTTGCGAGCAAACTGATCCCTTTCTGATTTTTCTGCTCTCCCGCCGTCGCCATTTGCATTGATTCCAGTGAGAGAGGTTTTTTTCTGGGTCCTTCAGGACCTGGAGGTGAAAAATGCGGAAGGCCGAGAGTTGGACACATTTTGAGGTGCCGCATACGTTTCCAGATCACCTGCTTTTCCTCACCTCACCCCCACTTATGAGCAGTGATTGAAGAGTACTTGAATCCTAGTCATAGTGGATAAAGAAGTGAATTGGATCTAGTAGAAATTATATACACCTCTCTCTCTCTTTGAGCTTTATGGAATGCTTTCAAGGCCATTTTAAAATGAGCTGTCCGGGAGATTAGGTGGATTTTTCAGTTCTGAGTAGTTACTCTGCTTGACTTGGAATGGGTGAGGAGTGCATGGAATTTGTAGAAATAGCAGTGGACCATTAGGAGAGTGACCTTGGATAAGACAAGACGCCAACTCTCAATTTTGTATCAATAAAATTAACTAGATTTTCTCCAAAAGCCCTTCCAATTTTGAAATTATTTGATTAAGTCAGTGTAATTGAAAAACTCAACTACAGTTTAGCCTGACACTCCCCCTTCCCCCTCCCTCTCCTGCAGTGCCTCCGGTACACAATAAGATACTTTCATTATAGAGAGTGGCTGTTCCATGGCCTGAGACCAAAGAAAGCATTTATTGTACGGGCCAGTGCTAGGCGGATTGGAGGCGGTCAATAAATACTTGTTGAATTGAATTGTGGAGGATTCATTGTAACCACATCAACAAAGCACTGTTAGTGTATATGCTGGCCAGATGTGGAGAAATAGCTTTATTACATAGAGAACCATAATGAAGATTTGCCCCAGAATGTTTCTCCAGGTTTGTATCCTCTCTGAATTATTATGCAAGATTCTTGTTCATTATTTCAGGTAGTTTTCACCATCTTAGAATACAAACAGGGAAGCTAACTACTTAATACTGTAGTCTTGCTGATTATATTTGATCTAAGAATTTATTAATAAAATTTTTCTAATGTTTTATGTTACATCTAAGTACAGATTAGTGGTATTTTAAATCTTTTCATTCTGTGGTAGTATGAATATTCTTTGGGTAGCTAGCTGTCTTTTAAGGTAGTTTTTTCATATTACAACATTTTATAGCTCTGTTAAAAAATGGGGGTAGAGGGGCAATTTATTTAAACTTTCAAGACTGTGCCCTGGAAAAAAATACTGGGCTGTTGAGACAACAATCTTTGAAATATACTGAGCTTGTAACTTCAAGCCTTTTCTCTAAGAAAGTCGTTTATAATTATCCTTGGTGAGAATTAAAGTTATCCGTGGTTGCTGGGGGTAATCTTGTCTAAAGTGGATGGTATGTCAGAATGTTTTTCAGCTCAGAGCAACCCCAGAGGTAGTTTCCTACTATTTGGAACTCCTCCCAACCTCTTGACTGATAAGAATACTGAGTCCAGGAGAAGGTAAATAACTCACTCAGGATATGTTAACTTATTTGTGGGAAGCTAGAATTCAGTTGGTCTAGCCTGTGCTACTTTCACTATTACAGGATTACAGGATTTCCCCCATTGCTTTCAATCTTCTATAAGCAGGCTGAAAATTGGAATGTACAGGTACATCTCTGGATATTATTGAAAAAATTCAAACATTTCTCTGGCAATAACTAAATCCCAGAGACTGTTTTAAGTGCTTGATATATGTTAAGCCATTTAATACTTACAACAACTCTGTGAGGCAAATACTGTTTCTTATTCCCATTATACAAATGAGGAAACTGATGCATAGAGAGGTTAACGTGCCTAAGGTCATCAACTAGTAAGTGGTGGAGCAGCTTTAACGCTAACATGAAACTCTTCCAAGTAGCTGGTGGAACAAATTCGAGGACAAAATTGAATGCAGAATGAATGGACAGAAAACAGTAACATTGTAAATTCAGCCAATTATTTTTTTAAAAACTAATGCTTGCAAGCAATCATGCTAAGTGATCTAAGACGTTCAAAGAAGCATACCTTTAACAATAGTCTAGTTGAGGAAGAAAACAAGAAAAATTAAATTACAGAGTAAGAACATCATAAGATATTACATAGTAAAAGCTTCATGAAGATCATTGGGGTCTTAAGAGGCTGGAGAGATTTGTGTGCTCAGATCATCCGGGAAAACTAGAATAAAACCCAGCCCCTTCGCTGCTATTGTGGCTCTTCTCTAGCTTAGAGTAGGAATGGAAAAATATTGAGTGTGGGGAAGAGGACCTGTCCCAATAGGGGACAGAGGGAATGTGCCTGTGCCCTTATCTTTGTCCTTTGGACTCACTTCCTCCTAAGGGTCCCTTGCTGTTGATTCTCACTGACCCAAACAGTATCCTGCTCCCTAGCTGAGACAGGATAAAACTTTCACAAAAGTAGAGACTTCTGATGGCTGGGCTAGAGCTACCATACTAGTTCTACTCAATTATCCTGTTTGAAGCACCTACCTGGTTATGTTGTAGACAGTCCCCACTTGCATCTCCTGCTGTGTCTCCTCCCTTTTCCTGGAGGGCTTCAGTCCCATAATGACCCTCTGGTAAAAAGAGTAGATGTAGATGAGGCCCATTCCAGAGTGGTCATTCTTCATAGTCACTTTCATGAAGGGCTTCATTTTAGGAAGATTCTGTGTGTACATAGAAGCCCCTTCTTACTGCACATGTTGGGTACAGGATAAATTTGATACAATGACTAAAGAACTTGAACTGAAGAGTCACAGACTTAATTTCAAATCCTGGCTCTACCATTTACTTGCTGTGTGACCTTGGGTAAGTTATTTAATGACAGTAAACCTCAGTTCTTTCATTATGAAGTGAGAGGATAATAGCTACATGCTAAGATAGTTGTGCGGTCAAGTGAAATGCTTAATATAATACCTGGTACCTGGAAATCACTCAATAAATGTTGGTTCTTACTATTATACCCATTAGAGGGTTCTTGGACAACAGTAAGAGGCAAGTGCGATCTTAGCTTAGCTTTGAAGCATAATAGGATTTGAAGAGGCAGGAATAGAGAGGAAATCTGAGACACTGAATATAATGTGAGGAAAATATGGCAGTCAAGATATGAGGCATATGTAGGAAATACTGATTAGACTCCTTTTGCTGAATGGAGAAGGTTCATGGGGGGGGGGGATTGATGGGAAATGTAGCTTGAGGGGAAATTGGGACCAGGCACTGGAGGGTATTGACTGCACAGCTGTAGAGTTTTAGACAGAATAATCTTAAAGTGAGCTAGATGATGGATTGTGGGAGGGTAGAGAGAAACCAAAGAGAGGAATCTGGACTTCATGGGATTAGATCAGAAAATAAGTATGAGCAAAGAATTACTTCTCCCTGGTACTTGGAGACTGAATGCATGTAAGGAGGAAGAGGAGGTTTTGAGCCTGAGTGATAGAGTTATTAGGAAAATATCCAAATTTAAAGGCCACAAAAGGATGGCAGGGGGAGCTGGAATAGTTTGGATGGTTCCTAACATCTGTTCAGTTTGACAGAGTTCAATTGCCAGGTTCTTTAGGAGTACAAAGATAACACAAAGAAGACAAGAACCCCTGTCCTTGGGGGACTTAAAATTTATTGGCAAGTGGGACAGGAACTGCAACCCAAATAATGATACTAGAAGGAGACCATAAGTGCCATAAGATAGGAACAAAGAAAGTACTAAGGATGTTCAAAGAAGGAAGATATGTTATTTAATTTGGGATGTCAGGAGGGATTTGTGCATCTCAAAGGGTGAATAACAATTTGACCAAAAGAGTTGGTATGGTGGGAAAGCAAAGAGGTGAAGATGAAAAATCATGGCCCATGCTTGGGGAACACTCATGGGCCAGATAGGCTGAAATAGGGGAGAGCACTATTAAAAAAATTGGTGAGAAGTCAGACTGGAAAAGTAGATGGGACTGTGTGGTTGAAGGCTTAGGAATGTCATCAGAGGTTCACCGACAGTAAGTGAGAGGCAGGATGGCATGACTGGAAGCACGCTTTTGCAATACTGCGCTGACCTCGGTCTGTTGTGTGTATTGGAACAGGGAGAAATTGGAACTACAGAAGCTATATGGGGCTTATGGCACTAGTCTAGGCAAGAGATAGAGAACCTGAATTAGGGTGGTGGGAAGTAAGAGTGAGAAGCATAGCAGGAAAAGATACAGTCTTTCTGCTTTTCAGAATGAAAAAGGCTGAGCGTAACTATTTAGCCTCTAGTTGGGAAAAAGCTAACCAGGCGCCTGATTAGTCCCTGCCTCTTGTTCTCAATGCCCCAGCTCCAGGGAGGCCTCTTCCTGGAGCTCCCTTTTTGGCCCATCAGTTACCTCTCAGGGCTCCTCTAGCAAGCCCCCTTAGAACATTCTGCTTTGTACTATAAGTATTTGTATGAAGGTCAAAATCATGCTTATCTTTTTATTCTTCCCAGTCTTAACAGGACACCTTGCATATTGTAGATATGAAGAAAATGTGTAGGAAATGGAATAATTGTAGCTATAAGGATGTAAGAGTAAAGCTGATCTGAAGTTAAAAAACCAAATATATTTACCCCAGCAAGGAGGGTGGGGGTATAAAACAGGTCTGAAGGAATCCATGGGAAGGGTTAGAAAATGGTTTGCAATAGGACTTTCACCAGTTTAAAATCATTGGAGAAATGATTTAATTCCCAGGTTTTCATCACATTTTATGTAGAAAGCCTCTTGTGAATGTGCAGTTGTCCCTCAGTATCCACAAGGGATTGTTTCTAGGACACATACACTGCCACCACCCCATACCAAAATCTACAGATGCTCAAGTATCTGATATAAAATGGGGTAATAGTTGCATATAACCTACGTACATCTTCCCATGTACTTTAAATCATCCAGACTACTTATAATACCTAATATAGTGTAAATGTTATGTAAGTAATTGTTACACTGTATTTTTCATTTGTATTTGACCTACTAAAATTCTTCATTTGAAAGATTTTTAAACAGGTTAGAAAATATTCAAGTGTTTAAAATGTGAACATGGAAGGGTTTTTCCAGGATACTTGGTATCATTTTTGGCAGTTAAAATTACATAACAATGGAAACGTTTCATATGTATGTTCAAGATTGTTCTTTCATCACATTTTTTTTTAAGCAGCTGCTTTCTCACTCATTGGCAACTTTGATTTAGATTGACTTCCTAATCTAGCTAAGACCTTGCTCTAGACAGAAGCTTTAGCTCTGCCATTTTCTTACTCACTTGTGTTGACATCATTGGTATTTCCTCTAATTGTAATTTCTCTACAAAAATCTTTAAAACTGCTTATTTCTTTTATGAAAGATTAGTTAAAGGTAGATTTTAAAAATATATCATTTCATATAACTGGTCTCAGATAAACCAGGATATATCACAGTATCTAAAAGTGAGCAAGCCGGAGCCGAGGAGTTCAAGGCTGCAGTGAGCTATGATCACACCACTGCAGCCTGATCACACTCCAGCCTGGGTGACAGAGCAAGACCTGTCTTTAAAAAATAAATAAAGTGAGCAAGTGAGTGAGAGCACCTTGGCAGCCCCAGGGGGTGTGGGTGAAAAGGAGGCTCACTCTTCCCTCAGGATGTAACACGTACCCTGTGTGACAGTTCAACATTTAGAGAGAGTGAGCATGTTAGTGTCAATTTGTATGTTAAATGTGGCTTAATTTCTCTCGCTTTTATTTTTTTATTTTTTATTTTTTTTGAGACAGAGTCTCACTCTGTTGCTCGGGCTAGAGTGAGTGCCGTGGCATCAGCCTCGCTCACAGCAACCTCAAACTCCTGGGCGCGAGCAATCCTCCTGCCTCAGCCTCCCGAGTAGCTGGGACTACAGGCATGTGCCACCATGTCCGGCTCATTTTTTCTATGTATTTTTAGTTGGCCAATTAATTGCTTTCTATTTATAGTAGAGACGGGGTCTCGCTCTTGCTCAGGCTGGTTTCGAACTCCTGACCTTGAGCGATCCGCCCGCCTCGGCCTCCCAGAGCTAGG
>CAUYPO010133550.1:0-17490 GCA_963574435.1 Cheirogaleus major
GCTGGATGATCTGGGAGGATTATTTCATTGAAACTTATTTTATTCTTTGGCATTTTAAATACATTCATTTTAAAAATGAAATAAAAAAATCAAAGGTGAACAAAAATGTATTCATAAAAGTAAAAGGATTGGTTCTGTAAAATTTGGATTCAGTCAAAAGGCTGCACTTAAGGACCTAGAAGGCGACATGTGGCCTTAAGGCTGCAGGTTCCACACCTCTGGCCTATACAATGTCTAAACAGATTTGAAATGAAGCAGACATGAGTGTGTTTGACTGTAGGAGGAGAAGACGTTTATCAAGTGTGAGTCCTGGGATAAGGACCTGAGATTGTTGACATCCCAAATTTAGCATCTCTGCAACTCCAAAGAGAGAGAGTACTGCAGCCATGACAATCCCTTCAGATGGGTAAGGTGCCATCACCTTTAGAGGTAAAGCAGTGAGCCTGGGAAGCTGAAGTAGGTAACCCATCCATCCACCTGCCTTTGAGTTGCTTAATTTCCTCTTCATCCCATCATCCTCACCTGGATGGACTCTGCTCATGCCTCAGACCTTAGCTAAATATCACTTCTTCAAAGAAGCATCCCTACACTAGGTTGGGTGACTCATTCATCATTTCATTAGCTCATTCATTCATTAAGTGATTACTGAGCGCCTATGGATTAGATTCTCCTTATTATTCTCTGTTTTCAACTTATAATTAAATAATGACATGCACAATACTCTGATTTATTGTCCATCCTCCTCCCTAGATTGTCAGTTCCAAAAGGACAGAGATCGTATCTGATTTGTTATTTCATCTTCAGCACCTGACATAGTGCATTTTGTCAATATTTGTTGAATGAATGATCCACAGCATTCAAAAGCTCCATTCATATTCCAAAATTCCAAAATGTGTCCTGCTGTCTACCTTACACGGCAATGATTGATGTCACAGTCAATAGGACTTTTAAATTTAATAAAAGAAATTTACTAATTTATTAATAAAGGAAAATAATAAGATGTAAGGCAACAGGCAGAAAGTTACTCCCCCTGAATGTAGCTCACAGTACAGACTAGAGGACAAAGCCTGTAGGTGTTATCCTGGGACCAGCAGAGGCAGGAAAAGGTAGTGGTTAAGGGGAGGGTAGATAGAGCCAGACTGCCTGGGTTGGGGTCTTGACTCTACCACTGACCAGCTGTGTGACTCTGAGCACACTACTTAGCCTCTCTGTCCTCCAGTTTCTAAATCTGTAAATTGGAAATAATAAGATTATCAACGTTAGAAGGTTTCATTAATAATTAAATGGGTTAGTACACATGAACTGCATAGAACAGTGCCTGGCATATGCTAAGAATTCACTAAATGGTTAGTTGTTTTTGTTTTCTGAAAGAATGAGAATAAGATGGGTTAAAACCAAGGAACTAATATACTTTCATTAAGTCCACAAACCACTCAGACCAAATCTCCAAGATTTCCTATTAGGACATCAAGTGATTCAAAGGGAAGTGGATGGATGGGTTACCTACTGCAACCTCCCAGACTTACCGATTTACCTATAAAGGTGATCATGCCTTACCCCTCCGAAATCAAGGGCCAGGTCAAATGACCCCTCAAAGTTTCTCCATGCCTATAGTCAAGGACTTGATTTAATACATACCACAGTGCCCAGCACAATGAAAAGCATGCATTTAAAGCTTAGAAAAGTCATTAATTTACAATGAATACTATTTAAAGCTGGAAAAACTGTGCACATTCTAAAGTATATACATCTTGTCATCCAATATAAGTACTAATCACTGGAAGAATAAAATGTGGTAGTGAAGAGGAGCTGCTTAATGAAATTGACATGACTTGTACACAATTATCTCTGAGATCTTTAAACATCAAATGAACAGTGGAAAAGTGGGTGCAGAATTCTGATAATGAATCAGATGATGAACATGTTTCACAGAGGCTAGGGGCAGGCTGATCTGCTGAAATAGCCAGATACTGGGACACTATCACTCTCTACATAAGAGGCTGTCTGGAAATCTGTGTATTATTTGACAACTAAATCAGGATAAATAACAGTCTTGTCAACGATGTCACAGAACAGCCTTCAATGGGTTAACAGGAGCTTATTGACAAAGGCAAGAAGGTGGCTACATCAAGAAGCTCAAAATCTTTAGCTACTAACAGTGCAAACCCTTGCCAAATTGAAAAGCCCAAGACCATCAGTAAAAAAAATCTCTCATACTGAGTAAATTTTAAAAGAAAACTTTTATTTTATATTTGTTAGTGTTTCTATAAAATTAAACTTTATGGAGGCATTATCTATATACAGTAGAATGCACACACTTGAAATCAACAGTGGGATGCTTTTGACAATGTATACACCCAGTTAACCACTCCCCCAGTCAAGATACAGAAACTCCGATAATGCCAGAAAGTTCCCTCGCACTCCTTCCCGGTGAGGCCTCACTCTTACCTCCCTTTACCCAGCCCAGGGCAACCACTGTTTTCATTTCCCCTTCATAGATTAGTTTTGCCTATTCTAGGATTTCATATAAATAGGATTACTCAATATATACTCTTTTATATGTGGCTTCTTTCTGTGTAATACTTTGAAAATCCATGCATGTTGTTGCACGTGTCGGCAGTCTGTTCCTTTTCGGTACTGAGTAGTATTGCATTATCTAGGTGCACTGCAAGTGGCTTCTCTATTTCCCAGCTGATGGGCATTTGGGTTGCTTCTAGTTTATGGCTATTATGAATGTCTATGTACAAGCCTTTTGTCAACATATGTGTTCATTTCTCTTAGGTAAATATCTAGGAGTGAAATTGCTGGGTCACCTGTGTATGTTTAACTTTATAAGAAAATGCCAGGTTTATCCTGGGTAATAGAAATCATTAATTGATTCATTCTTAAAGTACTTACTAAATTTTAAAAATAAAAGAGGAAACCAGAGTAGGGAAGGAAATGAAGTGCATCCGAAGCCATGTTGGAGCTCCTTTGCTGAAGAAGCTGGCAGGCAGGTCCCCGAGTAGGGTCCTTACAGGACAGCTCTAGCCAGACACCTGCCCTGCGGCCCACTTCACCCACAGCAAACGGCCACCTTTGCCCCACCTTCGGTGGTTGTGCAGCCCCCTTCAGGGCTCCTCTCCTGGCTCTGCCATCAGGGGCATTCCTGACTGGCCTGTGCCCAGCAGACTTTTCTAGGAGAATCAGGACTTGGAGGGACCATCGGACCCAGGGGACATGCACCCAGCTCACCCAGGAACCAATAACCTAGCACGTCCCTCTAAAATGTGGGGGATCCTAGCACACATACACTGTCCTCAGCTGTGGGCCTCAGCTGAGGCCACTAAAAGTATCAATTAATGTCATGCCACATAAATGTTCTCAAAACTACAAAAAAACTCTATGTTTACAAAATGAACACCTACTCACATTATTTCAGAAATCGTCATTCCTTTATACAAGATAACTTCCCAAGAAACTGAGTTGAAATTAGATAAATTTAGATTTTCTGCACTCTCTCTGTCTTATGTTTCTCACATGGGCTCGACGATTCTGAGAGATAATGAACCCTCCATAACTCTCTTCTAGAACCCCCCCACCACCTTCAGAAAGGGAGAAGGGAGGAGAAGAGGACACACAGAAGGAGAGGGATTAGAGCTCCTCAAAGGCAGGAAATCTCAGAGCTTTGAAGCTTTGAAGTAAATTTATGAGTCAGTGTGCAAGAGAGGGAGGAAAGAGATCAAACTGTGGGGTCCAGGGGAAATGAGAAACCCTCAGATGGTGAAGACGCTTCTCAGAGCTACTGGCCCAGGCAACCTTGGACTCCCCTCATTCTGGGGTCAGGAACCAGCTGTGGGGCCTCCTTCCCTCCCTCCTTCCCCTTCTCCTGCACCCACCCCCAACTCCGTCCAGAAAACACTGTCAGGAGGTGACCAGGAAGGCAGGGGCCCCAGCGATAGCCGGTGAGGCCAGCGCAGCCATCGGCCACCCGTCTGGGCTCACAATGACTTCTGCGGACAGCAGGCTTTCCTTGGCTTCATTGAAACCCTTCTTTTCTGCCTTAGAAAGTGATCAGAAATACAGTTCATGTACCTCAAAGTTCCTTATCACTGAAATGAACAGATCACAGAAGTGCCTATTTGCATTTTTTATTCTTATTCACTGGGTTTTTAAAGGAAGCCAAGAGAGGGAAGAGGGAACGCATTTACTTGCTGGGATTTCACTTGGGATATTCATGCTTTGCTCGTCTGGAAGGCAAAACAAAGGCATGGAGATTGCCCACTGATTTTCTTTCATGCGGAGACTTCTGCCTGAGTTGGGCTTGGCTGGCTAGAACATAAACCTGTGCAGAGAAAAGTCTTTCTCTTCCTCAGCCTGGTGTATCTGTCACCCAAGGCTTCAGAGGCACGGTATTCTAGAAGATTCACAGCAGCACAGACTCGAGAGGTGGGCTTCACCAGCACAGCAGCTGTCAAATGCTCTCCCACCCTTGCAGAAAGCCAAAGCCCAGCTCACCACCCGCCCCAGCATCCGGGTGAACACTGGATCCCATTAGAAAACAGCTGGAAGGGACAGTGGACGTCACTGAGTCCCACGGCTGATTTTACAGATGGAAACACAGAGGCCCCAAGAGACTCAGTCAGCAGTCCCCAAGTACCAGTCCACGGGGACATGAACTCCTGACTCTGCCCCCAAGCCACCTTTACCTCCCAGTGTTTCCACCTCAGGGAAAGGGCTTGTGTCCACTCAGCTGCCTAAATACAAACCTGGGGTGGCCTGGGTGCCAGGCGCGTCCTGTCTCCCACCAGATCTGCCTTCCACCTTTGCCCAGGGCTCACCTGGAAGGACCACTTCCATGGGCAACCTCGGGGTCTGGTCGGTGGTCAGGAGGGCGGCCCGGCAGATCACAGGGAGGGATGGAATGGGGCAGAGGGCAGCAAACTCATCCTGGCTCCTGCCCCACGAAAGAGGAGGGCCAGAACACTGGCCTGGCTTGGGACTCCCCTGAAGGTCATCTTGCAGGGGTTCCAATGACCACCCTGTCCTCAGCCCTGCAGGCTCCACTGCTGTCAGCCCCCAACCCTGGGGTTCCCCTCCACGCTGCCTCTGTAGATGATGCCTCCTGAACCACCCTAATTTGAGAGGGCTGTTTCCTGGGGTAAGCACTGACCCCTCCTAGGACTCACCTCCCCATCCATCCTGCTCCTAACCGGACTCTCTGGCCTGAATGGCTGCAACAGCCTCCTGCCTGGCTCCTGGCTTCCCTCCCAGCCCCTCTTCCTTTTCTCTCCCAAGCAGCATGCAGAGTTGTCCCATGAAATATCTGTGTGACAGATCCTGTCACACACTGGCTTAAAACCTCGCAGTGGTTTCCCCTTGCACCTCTAGTAAAATCAAAGCTCCTTTCTGACTTCCAAGAGCCACACTGAACAGTGCTGCTCTCTGCAGCCTCCTCTCAGGCCCTGACCTGCTGGACACTCCAGCAGCCTTGGGATTTCCTTTCCTTTCCTCGTGCCCCCAGGCTCTGCCCTGTCTCTGGGCCTCACACCTGCTGGCCCCTGTGCCTGGCAAGGGCCCCACCCCAGCCACAGCTGTCCTGCCAGGAAGAGCAAAGAGCCTTTCCTTAGCAATGCACACTCCCCTCACCCACCCCACTCTTTATTCTCTATCCCTGGACTGTGCTCATTTCTTTCCAAGCACTTAGCAAATTTATAATGAATTTTTTGTTTACTCTTTTTTTTTTTTTTTTTTTTTTGAGATAGGGTCTCATTCTGTTGCCCAGGCTAGAGTGCAGTGGCATCATCACAGCTCTCTGCAACCTCAAACTCCTAGGTTCAAGTGATCCTCCTGACTCAGCCTCCTGAGTAGCTGGGACCACAGGCGTGCACCACCACGCCTGGCTAATTTTTCTAGTTTTTGTAGATGAAGGGTCTTGCCATGTTGCCCAGGCTAGTTTCCAATTCTTGGCCTCAAGCAATCCTCCTGCCTTGGCCTCCCAATGTGCTGGGATTACAGGCATGAGCCACCACTCCTGGCTTTTTGTTTACTTTTTTTTTTTTTTGAGACACAGTCTTACTCTGTTGCCCGGGCTAGAGTGCTGTGGCGTCAGCCTAGGTCACAGCAACCTCAAACTCCTGGGCTTAAGCAATCCTTCTGCCTCAGCCTCCCAAGTAGCTGGGACTACAAGCATGTGCCACCATGCCCGGCTAATTTTTTCTATGTACTTTTAGTTGGCCAATTAATTTATTTCTATTTTTTTGGTAGAGACGGAGTCTTGCTCTTGCTCAGGCTGGCTTCGAACTCCTGACCTTGAGTGATCTGCCCACCTCAGCCTCCCAGAGTACTAGGATTACAAGTGTGAGCCACTGCACCTGACCTTTTGTTTACTTTTTAAGTGACTGTCTCCCCAACTGGAATGCAAGTTCTGCATGGGTGGGAGCTGGGTCTATCTTGTTTTCCACCTGACACATGGCAGGCACTCAAGGCACATTTGCCAAATGAATAACTAGGTATATGCTCCAGTAAAGTGGAGACTCTCCTTTCTTGGGAAGGATTGCTTTATAATCTGAGGTTGTATCCTTCCTACTTTGTTGAGTGGTGTGTTAAGATGGTCCTTTCCTTTATGAAATGATAGTAAGAGTAAATGGTATTCATCAAAAAATTTTAAATGACAATCTGTAATTCTCCAAAATGTTTTTGTGATTTTATGAGTGCATGATATCCCAGATCAAGCAATGTTTTGAGGGTCACAGTGCAGGGCCCTGGAGAAGTGAAAAGATAGATGAAGACAGTGACAGAGGAGAGGTGGGTTCCACAGTCAGACCCCAGGGCCAGCTCTGCTGCTTGGTAGCTGTCAAAACTCTGAGCAGATTACTTAACCTCTCTGTGCCTCAAATTCTTCATCTGTAAAATAAAGATAATAATAGAAACTGCTTCAGAGACTTTTATAAGAATTAAGTAAATCAGTACTTGTAAAGTTCATAAAACAGTGTCTGGCACTAAGATAATGCTTGACAAACATTAGTGCTATCATTATTATTTATTATTATTGTTGCTATCATTATTATTATTGTTAAACCCATAGTCTGGTGCGGTGGCTCACACCTGTAATTCCAGCTACTCAGGAGGCTGAGATGGGAGGATCATTGAGGCCAGGAGTTTCAGACCATCCTGCGCAGCATAGTGAGACCCTGTCTCTAAAAAATAAAATAAAATAAAAATGAAAAAATAAACCCAGGTCTCCTAAATCCCCAGCTAGGACTCTTTTCTCTAAAATGTTATCTCACAACATACTCTCTTTAAATGTTATCTGGCCACTCCTAAACATAAAGCCAAAATTCAGCACTTGGAAAACTATCGCACTCTAACTAACCGAATTTTCTGGATAGCTAAGTACTAATCCTGATAAAACGTGTCCATGTGGGCTGGAAATGTCTCTAAAATATGTCTTTTCCTACTTCGTAATCAGTTTTGATGAGATAAGTATCGTGACAGAAATGATCTGCTGTGCAGCCCAGGAACACCAATGAGAAAACTCAGCAGGTTCTGCAGTCCTGGATTCAAAGCTCTGTCCTCCCCCGATTCCTAAACCCCCCTAAACTTCAGTGTCCTTATCTGAGAAGCTGCGAAGGTCACACGCACTGGGAGGTTATTGCAGTCCTAATGAGTCCAGTGAACACACACTGTTAGTTCCTAAAACTCTTCTTTTCTTTCTCTTTTGGCAATAATAGTATACCTCCCCCAGGGGAACACTTTAATTTAGGTCTCCAGGCAGAATTCTCCCTTCCTCAGGCTCTGCCAACACCCCTCCCCCCAACCCGTGGCCATAAGAGAGCTGAGTGAGCACATCAAGGAACAGACCCCTAGCGATTCTGTGCAGAGGGGATCCTTCCTGGGAGGGTCGCCTGCCTGGCTGGGCACGTCCCCCCTCAGGCTGTTCCTAAGGCTTCTGCTGGGCCAGGAGGCAGGACAAGCCTTTGAAGCTGTGATATTTCTGAGTTTCAACTTGGACAAAAACCCCATTCTTCCTCACGAGCTTTCACACCCTGGTTCAAGCAATTTTAAATTAATTCTATTTCCATTCAATAGAGGCTATTTGAAGATGCAAAAATCATATTTCTGAATGAATTCTAGCATTCTATTTGCAGAGTCAATTCCATTGAATTTCATGCTCCATACAAAATGTACTTCTACATTCTCGGGCTCAGAACCATCTCCCCACCCCCCAACAATATCCCACACCTCCACACCCCCACACCCCA
Organism: Cheirogaleus major; assembly: GCA_963574435.1. NCBI lineage: Eukaryota > Metazoa > Chordata > Mammalia > Primates > Cheirogaleidae > Cheirogaleus > Cheirogaleus major. The sequence continues at coordinate 8,244 of CAUYPO010133550.1, forward strand.
AATGTGAAAATTCTAGATCAGCTATGAAAGGGAAAAGTAACATTTATATGGGTTACAAAGGAACTCAGGAAATTTTATCCCAAAATATGACTCCTTAGTATAAAGAATATTTTGAATTAAAGGCACTTCCAGACAAAAACACATTGGAAGGGACTTTCCCTCTATCTGAATAAACAGGACTGACCAATCAAAAGATTAAAAAGAACAATGGACTTCCCTTCCTCTCCCTGTTATCTCAATATATTGCAGAATGCAATCAGACCTGGCCTTATTCATTTAAAACATGATACCTGTCTCTTAGGTTAATTTATAAGTCAATCTATTTCTCCCCATCCATTCATTCATCCTCCCTAACAACTGTTCATTGCCCCTAAACTGAATTACCTATACTTCCCATTTCTAAACCCCCAAAAGGCAAGTATAAACATATCTGGATTCCATTGGGATACTGAGTAATCACTCACTCTGTGATTCCCCCTGTACACATGGTAAATAAACCTTTCTCTTATTAATCTGCCTTAACTGTGAGTTGATCTTTCAGTGAACATTTGGGGGAAAGGGCAAGTTTCCCTTCACCCCTACAGTTGGTTTAGGTTCATGTTAAAGGGGACCCATATTAAATAATATTATTAAGTAGATATTAATAAGGCTAAGAATAAAAGGAGGTGGGAAAATGAATTAGATTCTTTTTATCTTTCTAATGTTGTTCATTATCTAGAACCTGGAAACCAAATCAAAGTATTTTTTGACTACAGAGTCAACAAAATTATGTGATTTCTAAAGTAGTCCTGGACTATACTTACAAAGAAAGAGCACTGCTATAGAGAAAAAAAAGAAACCATAAATTAAAGACAGGATGCAAAAATGAATTCAGAAATATTATTCTTGCATTTAAGATTGAAAGAAATATATATACATATATAATTTTACAACTTCCACAAAACTTAATTGAATTTGTAAAATACACCAGGGTATCTTAGCAAGTTTCTGTGGAACCATGCAACTAAGAGTGTTTATTAATTAATTGCACATCTAGTGATCCACAAATATGAATTAAGCACCATGAGTTGGCACTGAGGAGAATTTAGGTCTCTGCCCCCACGGAGAGAGCAATTTGCAAAACTTTGCTCTAAGACACATGAAACCATGGCCCTAGCTACCAATATTAAGGACATTCTATTCTGTAGGGGTTCATCTCCATTCTCTCCAAAAATATATCAGGGCCCTGCTGTGTTTCAATGCAACCAAACCCCTAAGGCTCAGAAAGAAATCATTTCACAAGAAAAAAAAGGGCGAGATTATATCTGAACAATCATTTCATTAACATAAATCTGAATGTGTGATATTTGGTCATTTAGTCTTAGTTTACAACCACCTTTGCAAGTGACAAAATATAGACTGACGGTGGGGAGAGGGTAGGAAAAGAACCCCACCTCACCCTCCACCAGGATCTAAATTCAAAAAGCCCAGGTAGAAGCTGAACTGACCTAACCAGAACATATGCACGGAAGGCTCCTCCCTCCCTTCCTTCCTCCCTCCTTCCTTCCTCTCTCCCTCCCTCCTTTCTTTTTCCATCAGTGAGGCCAGGAGATAACAAGAATACCTCATACTCGGCTTGCTCCAAAGAACAGGAGGCAGTTTGTGAGAAGGCAAGTGACTTGCCCCTTCTGAGATTGGGAATGTCTCCATCAGTATTTGCTCCATTTTTAAGTTTTACTTCTCCGGTCGTCCTGGATTTGTGATCTATGCATAATACAGGTACCTACGCACTTGTTGAGCCCCTCCTAGAAATCAGAGGTGAGTAAGGCTCAGCCCCTGCCTGTCCTCAAGTCTTCAAGGAACGCGCAGTCTAGTGGCAGAGCGCACGCTGTGGGATTGATTTGGGTTGCAGTCCACTCGCGTGGTCCCCTGCAGGTCTCCCTCTCAGCACGGTCATCAGCCACACGAAGGGCGGCCTCGCCTAACTGGACAGGATGTGCCGTCCGACACAGCAATCCCAGGTGTCCCTCCTCATCGTAGGGGCAAATGTCAAGCAAGATACTTTATCCTCGGTGGATCACAACACACAGACACCAACTTTCCAGGTGCTCCATGTCTTGGGGCTGTTTGGTTTCAAACTGCCTTCTCTTCCCCTCTTCCTGAAAATACCACGAGTTTCTTAATTAAATTAAAGAAGTAAATTTGAACTAATTCTGCTTCAACATACTCTGGAGCACTTCACATTGTGCCTTCAATGAAGCAAGAGCACCCTGGTCTAGGGACACTGCCTCTAAGGCAAGCCTGCCTTCATTCCCGCGCCTCCGGCGAGCAGCCCCCTGCTCTGTCTCCCCAGCCACCTCCACCTGTTCCAACTCTGGTTCCTCCCACCTGGAAAAGTGCACCCGACTGATTGTATTGATATGCACTTCAGGCCAATGGTACCATACTGCGAAACCTCTGCTTCTATTTCCTCTTCTATGTCTTGTACCTGAAGAACATCTAAGTTTTTTATTCATTTTTTAGAAAAATTAGAGAAGTTCACAGCCCAGGTAGTTACTGGGAGAAAAAAGTAAGGCTAACAACAATAGAAAACTTACCCAGAGCCCTCACTATGTGCCCGGTACAGTTCTAAGTGCTTTCTGTATACTGACCATTAAACCTCACGACAGCCCTATGATGGAGGTATTATTATTATTACCCCCATTTTACAGATCATGAGAGTGAGGTCCAAAGAGGTTAATTAACTTGCCCAGGATCATCCAATCAATAAGTGGTAGAGCTGGGATTTCAACCTGGGTGGTCCGACTCAGGAGTCGCTGCCCAGGACGGGAGTGCAGTCAGCGTGACAACAAAGGCATCTCTGCCCCGCTTCAATGCAGCACCAACTCTATAAACACACAGAGAGCATTCTAGATAAACGGTGTGTGTGCGTACATATTTACTGAGTCCACATTCACTTGTCACCTTTAGGAAGAGCAGGGTTTGCTTAGGTGAGAAGGAAGAAAGAAGATTTCTGCCCTTGAGAGATTCTATTTTAATTTTCTTTAAAAAAAAACACTGAACAGACCAAGCCTTGGATTTCAAGATCAGTTTTCAAGGTCTCCAGACATGAGGCAGTCGTCTGAAAAGGGAAACATGATGGAGGAGTCTGACCTCAGCATGGCCTCCTCACTCCCCCCACACTGCTTTTAGACCTCATTGCAAACAGGACAGCAGAGGAAACCTAGGTGGAGGAGCCCAAGTTTCCCCCACCTTGGATCAGATGTCAAAACCAATAGGATTTAGAAGGTTGGGAAAGCAGAAGATGCTGCATTCTCTGGTGCTAAGACAATAGCATTAATCTAAATTTCTTGATAACCAAACAAAGGCATAAAAAAGGGCAATTAACTATTTCTAGAAGTTGTAATGTAAAACTCCGGAACTTGCCCTGTTGTTCTAGCCTAGCTTCCTAGAAATACTGAATTGCAACATCCCACAGTGCAAATTCCTCCCCCTCAAGGCCCCTCTGGAGGAAGCGTGTGCTGGCTGTGGCAAAGGCCTTGGCAGGTAGGGGATGGTCGTTATGGTGGTGATGGCAGTGATGGCACTGGAGGAGATAAAGCAGTGATGACCACTGGAACAGTGAAGACCAGGAGTCTTTGTGCAACACCTAATGCAGGCCAGGGATGAACACTTTTGTGCTGAGTACTTTTCATGCATTATTGCATTTAATCTTCACAACTGTCACAGGTGGGTCTCAGCCCAGCACCCAGTTTGAAGATGAAGAGTGAGAAGAGAAAAACCAAGTCTCTGGGCCATGCTATGAATCTGGGCCAATATGACTCCACAATTTCACATTCTTGTCTGCTGCTCAACTATCTCTTCCTGTAAGAAAACTTTATTATAGAAAGTTCTGGAAACAGTATATGCTGATAACTCAAATTTTCTGGTAAATACATATGTAATCAGTTCCAAATACTCATTTGAAAAACTTTCCAAAATGCTCATGGTCCCCTTTCCTGCCTTAGTAAATGTAGTATACTAAGTATAAATCCAGTTCTACTTTATTAATAGACACATTAGTGACTATCTCCCAGCTATCTGCCATAACAATCAGTTCTTATTGGAGAGTACATCAGAAGTAGGTACAGGAATTGAGGGTGACTGCACACTAAGACCAGGGCACGCTCTGAGACTGGGGTATTATAAATTAAGATCTAAGAAAACTTGTTTTATGATTTGCCTTTTTCTTGTAAAACTTCAGTCGAAATTATCTGGGTTGGTAAGTAGCAGTTTCACTGTAGTACACTGTACCAATGACAGCCCACAATGTGCTCAGAGCATAAAAGAGCTGATGAGAACAAGAAAAGAAGCAAACAAAAACTTGAAAACATAACAAAACCCAGCATAAAAATTTAAATGATCAGCCCCCTAACCCTAAGGAAAGTCTGGTTTCTCATAAGCGGCAGTCAGTGTATTTTTATCTTGTGGCTTAATGTTTTTGCAGACACAGTAAATCATAAAAATCCAAGAAACCATATCTCACCCCCAAACCACACCAAGTATTTTAAGGAATGTGTCCCTTTTCTAAGAAACTGCTTGATTTTCAGGAAGTGGCAAAGTGACAGGTGTGTTCCCATGACCAGCCAAAGAAACCAAATAAACGTTCCACTGGGCAGACCTGTTTCTCTCAGATAAATAGCTACGTGCTTCATTAGGAGGGAAAAAAATCCCAAAAGACTATCCTTATGTTTGCCTGGAACTTTCTGTTTTTCGGTTTAAATTGAAAAGGAAGGTGGCAGCCTACAGTTCTGCAAACCCTACTCTGGGGCCAGGCCAATCCCAGCCCCAGAACAGGATGGGGGTTTCAAAGTCTCAGGTCTGGACAGAGGCCTCGGGTCTTCTCTCCTCTAGGTAGGCCTGGAAAAGGACAGTTACACTAGGAATTGCAAGAACAGCAGATTTCACGTGAAAAAGACATTACTACACAATTAATAGCTAGACTGGGGCAGAGGGGTTAATGTCCCTCTTTTCTTGGTCCCAAGGCAGCCCCTACCTTCCTCTCACACTACTTTATCACATCATAAACAACCGCCCAACTGCATCCCAGCAGGCTGTGAGCCTCTGGAAGTCCACCCTGGGCACATAATAAGTGCCCAGTCAATGATAATTATTGTTACTGCAGTGTGGACTCTAGAAGTATCTGTCAAGTGAATGGAATAGAGGAAGGAATGAAAGAACAAGACTTTCTATTTGGAAAGTCTCTTGCTAAATACTTGGTGTTGGAGTTCAGTAGTTGGGATAGGATTCTCCACATCACAGCCTTGGGTGGTTGTGTTGTAAGCAGGGTGAAAGGCAAATTTTTAAAAATATGGAGCAAAGCTGAACTGGACTGATGGAAATTCCACATTAAAACAAGGGACCATCCAGGAGAGAGGAGCCATCTGGCTGTTTAGGAGGCTTGGAGGTTAAAGCAAATTCCCAACAGAAAGAGTCTAAGGGACACCATTCCAAGGGGTCCCCCGGCCACACAGCAGCTGTGGCCATATTCAGACTACCTTAAGGGTCGGAAGACTCAGAGACTTTCAGGCTCGGATGAGGCTGCACTGCTGGGTCAGGCTGGGGCAACTTCTCAGTAAATATCCCCCAGGAAAATTGTGCCTGGCAGTGAAGGAGCTTCCGTGAAAACAACCTAGGCAGGAACTCAGACTGCAGCAATGTGCGCAGGGCACGGCCTTCCCTCTGGCCAAGAGGACTCTTACACTGCCCTTCTTCCCAGCAGCCAAAGAGCAAGAAGGAGGTGGGGGGTGGACCTAACATAGACTGACCTGCTGCTCTGGACCCCTGACATTCTCCCATGGAATGCCTGTGAGGTTGGTGACATCATTCACATTGCACAAATGACAAAACTGAGGCTGAGAGATGCAACTCACCTACAATTGTACACCTAGTAGGTTGCAGAACCAGAACTTTGATTATGGGCCTACTTCTCCAGGGCCAAAAGAGAACCTGTGACCCCACTGGACTGAGCCTGCCTTCCCATGCCTGTCAGAGGCAGCCCTATGGGCACAGAATTGGACAGCAAGTTGCTGCCGGCATAGCCTGCTCTTCTGAGAGCTTTGCAAGTTATTTCCCACAACCTCCTGCCTGCCCGCTTCTCCCTGCCTGTCCTGACCCCTGTCCTGCAGCCACCTCCATCTGGAGACATGATCTTGTCAGAATCTCAGCATGACCTGTTGGAGGTTCACCTTACCTGTCAGCCCCACGCTAGATCTCTGACAGTTCTGCTAACCTGGCTCCAAGCAAAGAAAGGACAATGTCCCTCCAAAGAGTAATACCTGGAATGTTTCCTAAGTGGCAGACTCCAAGCCCCACCCCAGATCCAGAGTCAGAATCTCTGGGAGTGGGGCCGGGAAACCTGCCATTTGAACAAGCTCACTGTGTGGTTCCTACTCAAGCTAATGTGGGACCTCCCCGGGTCTCCCAGGAAGACAAGGGCTCCCACACACCTCACTATGAACACCTCCCACCCACCCCCAGCTCCAAAATTGCAGTCATACATACTTAAGATAGAAATTGGAGGGGTGGGGGGAAAGCAGAAACAAACTAAGAAAAAAATTGAATGACCTATTATTTCACAGAGAAACACTATTAACATTTTGGCTTAATTCCTTGCAGTGTTTTTCTATGCATAGTGACACAGATATGGCTTGCCTGTTTTAAAACATGGTTTCGTACCAGGCTAACTGTTCAGAGGCCTGTTTCCCTGGCTCAGCCAGGCACTAACATGCGACCTGCCCCCAGAGAGGACACGCAGGCATCCCTGCAACACTGTCTGGCCGTGGCTGCTACTGATGACTGTGGGATTGCAGGCAAAGGGCTGGTGCGGAAGGATGATGGGGAATTGGAATCAGGGATTCGAAGACTTTCGTTTCTGCTGTCACTGCCCATGCCAACCTCAGGTTAGCCTGGAGTGGGTCGGTTTCAACATGCTCAGATTTTAAAAATCCTAAAAGGTCAGCATCAGAAAGCATTTTAGAGGTTATCCAGCCCAGTGCTCTCACTTGTAAATGAGGAGACCAGGGTTGAGAGAGTTCTAGCTTCTGCAGGAGTCTCACAGTGGCTCCTTGCCAGGTCTCTCTGGGTCTACTGTCCGTGCCTTGGACTCTGCTCACCAGCCCCTCCCCTCACCGTCTGCCACACCTGGCAAAGGTCAGAGAGGTCAGGCCCAGGTGGGGGTAAGGGTCTGAGGACTTGTCTTTCAAATTTAAAGAATCTCTCATTACCATCACCATAACTCTTGGCCCAGTCATTCTTTTTCAGATTCAAGAATATCTAAGTCTGGTTGTGGAATTTGGTTAGGGAGTGTCCTGGACACAGCTGTCAAATTCCAAAGGCATCAGGTACCCACACTCTCGGCAGGCTCTGAACCGGCTGAGAACCACACTCTAGTCTTGTAATGCCGAGGCATCTTCTCTGGCCTTAACATAACTCAGGCGCAATCTCCCTGAGTCATACGATATGAGAAAATCATGCGTAGCAAGATTTGGTTGAAGAAAAATTGTCTAGTTCTGACCACTTAAAAATTCCCCTGGGCGCTCTCACTCCTGTGAGCTTGGTTTCAGTTTCTGGCTGTCCACTTCCTTCTCTGGTTTGAGTCGGGGCTCCCCTAGGACTGCTCAGCAGTCTGCATTCAAAGCAGGCGTGGTGCTCGGAGCAGATGGCTGGCAAACACGAGTCCCTCCCTCGTTCTACCTCAGACCATCTCTTCCCCAGGCACAGGGTCAACGGGCTTTCAAATGCAGCTTGCTGACTACCCATGATAACGCTGTAGCATGGGCCTTATTCTGTCCACGTTAAAGATGAAGACCCTGAGCTCAGAACGGCGAACAGACGCAGATTGACAGTGACGCTGAGGAAGAAAGCGTCCGTGCTCTGCTCGCCTGGGCCCCCTCAGGGCCCTAGCAATACAGTCTCAGAATCATATCATTGTTTAATGAAACTTGCAATTTTAACTGCAATTGATGAAGAGTGCCATGTGTTTCCATGCTCCTATCTCCTCCTGACACCTTCCCCTCGTGTTCATGTCCAGTGGTGTCACAGTAGCTATTGACATTTTGGGATCCAGTGAAGGGGAAGTTAATTTGGGATAAATTTAGTTTGAGTGGGCGTAGTGGGATTTATGTTTGTAGTTCACAGTTACTTTCATGAAAAGTTAAGTGATTACTAGCTGTCCCTGTGGTTTCCAGAGATATACCTACCACCAACTCAACAGCATTGAGACCCAAAGGTGCGACACCTGGCACCTGGGTATGTCAGTAGTTGTGAAACAACACAGATTGAAACACACAGAGCCAGAAGCCTGTATGCAGATATGTCTTCCAATCATCAGACATGTGGAATTGTAGGAGGAGAATTTAGTTTTCACTAATGCTTACCCAAAAAGGGAAGTTTTCTCCCATCAGGAATATATTTGATAATACAATGAATACGGTTATTAACATACCAGACATTTTTCCCTTTTTTGGGTAGGAATTACACAAAATAGATTTTTATCAAAAACTCCTGCATCGTAGGGCCCAAACCTATAGGAGTAAAACAAAAAAGTAGATGTCTGTGTCTGAAGCCATGTCTTATCCACAGTAACTATCAATAATAAAAAACAAATTTTGTCAGCCATGCTCAAAGAAAAACTATTTCTTTCTGAAAATATTATTTTTTCAGCCTCTCTTTAGAAAAATTACAAAAATTATCATATGAAGAGGTGATCAAAGAGTATTCAGCCAAAAGAAATGAAGGGAAAAAAGTATTAGAGAGGTTTGACAAGCAAATAATTAATAAAAGCATTTTGCTATTTTTCTGGATTTTGTAAAGTTTATGATACATGTCAGGTTTCTAAACTTATATTGGATGTGATATCTTTTCTTATTCTAAATAAATATTCACTATGGCTCCTAATTTTATATTCTTGTACTTAAAGAGGTCCCCCAAATTGCATAAGCTTCACGCCCTACAAAATTTCATTTCATCCTAGAGGTGAAATAACATCACCAGGAAATGGCAGACCCAGGACTAGAGGACTTGGTCCCCTGAGTTTGGGATCCCCTGAACCTCACACATCTGCACCCGGTCACCCATAGAGCGGCCTAGGCTACAAGGGGCAGGGCACTAGTGGAGACGGTTGAAGGGCGACGGATCGGCAAGGGAGGCTCTCGCCACTGCGGCCCATACTTTTGGCTTCCACCTCACCTGGGAAGGCAGCAGGGGGCTTTTTGAAGACCTGAGTATG
>CAUYPO010133560.1:0-10687 GCA_963574435.1 Cheirogaleus major
TATAGAAGGAATCTTAATTCCTTATTTTATAGAAGGAATTTAATAATGGAAAGGCATTTTTCATTGTATTATTTGGGGGGGGGATTTAGGCTGTCATTGGGGCTATCACATAATCAATAGTAAGCCATCTTGTAAGTAAAGTTGAGAAAAGGACTCGGGGTGAGTTTTTAGAAAGGCCTTGGTAACTGAACTAAGGTCCTCCTCTAATGCATTAAGGTGCCAAAACTATCACTGGTCCCAGGACGATATACAAAGTGACAATAGTAAATGGTATTGAGGAAGTGGTTCATTTCCCAAAGGTGAGAGCAAGACCAAACTAATATTTTGCTGGTCTCCTCCCCTGAGAAGCAGATTTAGTCTACTAGAGCTTGTCAGGCCAGTTGGCTTAAAGGTATAAAACCTAGAGAACCATTAGGAATGTGTACCCTTGCTCCTCATCAATAAAGTGACTTCTACTCCATTCCTAGGAAAAAGCACCCCATCTCCATTTCCTCCATTTGCTCCTCCACATCTGGCCACATATAAGGGTTTCTGGTCACATGTGGCCCTGCCTCTTTTCTCTCAGACCTGCAGGTCCTCAAGCAGGGCATAGTCTATTGTTTTCCTGCTTCTACATGATAAACACATCTGAGTGAGAGTCTAGCACCTGCATAGAAGCGCTCTCTCCCATGCTCCATGGGCTGGGACACAGGCAGAGAACCCTGTGCAAATTGCTCTCAAGGTTTGCTCTGCAGATCCGTCTCTCCCCAAGTTCCAGATCAGTGAAAGTGTGAAGGTAGGCACTGAATGGAAGAAGTAGGAATGGGAAGAAAATCTCCACTCTTTTTAAACATAGCTTTTACCAGAGAGCCTAAGTAAAATAAATACTTTATTTTGCTAGCATTCTGTGAAATGAACCCTTATACACTGTTGGTGGGACTGCAAATTAGTACCTCTATGGAAAGCAGTATGGAGATTCCTCAAAGAACTAAAAGTCGACCCACCATTTGATCTAGCAATCCCACTACTGGGTATTTACTCAAAGGAAAAAAAGACATTTTATCAAAAAGACACCTGCACTTGAATGCTTATTGCAGCACAATTCACAATTGCAAAGATGTAGAATCGACCCAACTGCTTATCAATTCATGCGTGGATTAACAAAATGTGGTGTATGTATACCATGGGGTACTACTTGACCATAAAAAGGAAGACTTAATGCCTTTTGCAGCAATTTCTATGGAACTGGAGACCATCATCCTAAGTGAAGTATTTAAAGAATAGAAAAACAAACTATTGCATTGGAACTAACTGATGAGCACACATGTGCATAGAGGGAATTAAAATCCCATAGAAATCATCTAGGGTGAGTGGAGAGGAAGGGACAGGTGAAAACCTACCAAACAAGTACAGTGAACAATATCTGGATGATGGGCACTCTCATAACCAGGACTCAAGCATTATAAAAGTGATTCACGTAACCAAAATTATTTGTACACCATAATACTTTGAAATTTAAAAAAAAAAGAAAAAGAAAATTAAGGAATTTCTTTTTAATGAAAGAGTTTGAAATATATAAGAAAACAAAATTTATACTTTGGGAAATAAGGCATTTAATTAACAATGTTCAAATCAAACATTTAATTTTACATTCTAGTGATTCAATATATAGGTATAGTAGAGATCTCTTAATTGTATTTCTTGCAGAAAATGGGGAAACAAGAACTTTAAGTACACAAGTATATGGTTTACAAATAATGTTAAGTTTCAGAAAATTCTGAAAGCTTTCTCAATTTGTTTCTAAAAAACTTGTGTTTGCCTATTGGATCCACTTACTGCCTTTCTCCATCTATGGCATGTATTGTAGAAAAACAATGTTTTTGTTTGGATCCTTTGAGAAGCAGCTGTCCAGAAAAGAGATTCATTGGGGAAACACATGGGAAGGAGAAAAAAGAATAAGGAGCCAGAGAAGGTGGGAAGATCCTTCAGACCAAACTGTGCATCTGACCTCTGGGAATAAGAGGAAGCAGGAAAGAGAATTCACTAGGAAGGGTCTTACAATGAAAGGAAGCTTTTGCCAGGACAATGTGGAGCCCTTGAGCCAAAGTTGTTCATTCAAAGAGTTCTATGTTTGCAGGAATGCGTTTGCTCTAATATCCCTGTGGGATCAGGGATATTCATGTGCAAGCAGCCACACGAAAAGTAGCGTGAACACGGATGTGTCCAGAAAAGCAGCAGCTGGGGCTGTCAGTCAATTAATTATACTTCCACATCAGAAGATCAGACTGCAGCGTTTTCATGGCTCCCACATGGCTGCCAACTCTAGAACTACACACAACTACTTCCACAAATAGTTCTTCAAGAATAGCTTCTCTGTATTTCAAGTGGACTTCTCTTCCTGAGGAGAGACTTAGAAGAGGGAAGTTAGTGGGATGAACTACCACCCTCATTACTGGGGTTGGCCTCAGAGCAGAATGGTAATCATTCTCTCTTTCCTTCACTATCCAGTCTAAATTTTTCTCAAATTCTGCTATCACCTTAGCAGGCCTTGATGGCTTACCTGGTGATGTGACCCAAACTATTATACCTGCAGAGTCTGAGACCTTAGCAGTAATAAACTTTTCAGGCTGGGATTTCTGTATGTATTGATCACAGTTACACTATGGCAAACAAATGTAGACTAGAAGGTTCTCTAGTGGATCACCTGGGATCCACACATTTCTTCATTGTGCAACAGCAGCACTAGCTTTCCTGCTGATCACAGTAAATTACACTTTCCAAGGTGGCTATTTCTTTTCTCATCTGCTATTTTCTGAACACAAAATAAATCCATATTACTCTGGGAGAATCCATAAACTGTAGTTCAATTGAACATTCACTGGTCTCCTTGCAAAAGTGCAGTTTTTAGAGCATCAAGACCTCTAGATATAGAGATCCCAGATTTAGAAGAATGGATGCAATGTTGGTTTTGAGGTTTCTCTTGGCCAGGGGTATGAGTTTAGTTTCAGAGGTTTCCACTTGGCCTTTCCTAGAATGATAAATCTTAACCTACTGGCCAAGGACCCAATGTGGAGGTTATTCTAAGTTTCAAGTGTGGCAACCACAACTGTAAATGACAACAAGTAGGTCCATAAATATGATCTGGATTTGGAAGTGGCCTCAAATCTGGGAAATAAAAGGGAGAAAAGGATCATGACTTTTTTGAGGGGAGACGTTCCTGAGCCTACTGATTTTCTACTGTTACCATCTTCCGGTTGTAAATACTAAGAAACAATCTTTTGCCATGCTTGTCTACTTCACCCCTATGCATGCCATAATGTCTTAACACCTGTACAATTCCCTGCCAGGCAGCCCCTTGCTAGTTCAGCTTCTGCTAGTTCAGCTCTTGCTAGTTCTTATGGTGGTACGTCCAGCCCCCTTGTGTCCAGTGCTTAGGTTAATTGTCACAAACTGTCCTCTACTACTAGGGGTGGAAAGAGGGGAGTAGACATCATTTCTCTGGATATTAATAAGCCCAGATTTGTGATCATCTCTTTACCATCATCCCTGGCCTGCAGAGGAGACTCACCACTGATCCACTTAGGAACACTCAAGCTGTTCTCACTAGCACATTTCTTAGGGCTTGGTGAAAAGTGTGTACTCTGGGCCTTTTTGCAGATTATAATCCTCTACTGAGTCTTCTGGCTTTTTATAGTATTTTCATTCCATCATGCCCACTTCCCTTGGCCCCTTTATTACTTCCTCTGCTATCTGCCAGAGCAACTCAGGCATTCTTACTTCAACATTGGCTCTCAGTTTCTCCAGTCTTCTAAGAGCCACCTATCAGCCAATTTGTCCCATCTCCTGAGGTACTTTCCAGGGCATTAATTCCTGTACCCTGATAAAGTGACCCCAAGTTAATAAATGGTCACTTATCCATTTTTACATTCTAGCACCCTTGATTAAACATCTTTATGTACTCTCCTGGTTTCTGTCAGTACATGCTAGGTAGTTCTTACAGCTTCTTTGGTAGATACTCTCTTTTCTTCCTTATTAAGACAGCAATTCCACACCAAGGTTATATTGAGATTGCATAGAAGTTAAAAGTCTGTCAGCCAGGAGAAGGAGTTGGGGGTGCTCCTAAATGGACCTGCCTTTTATCTTTCAGGGAAGAGGCCTCAGCAGTCATCTGGCATGGGGTAAATGCAAGATCTTTGTAGGGAAGAATGAGTCAACTCTTCATGCTCAAGGGATCAAGGAGATCCTTAGAGTTAACATGCTCAGGAGCATCTATCTCAATGTCTCTATCCCATGATTTATAGTCTTGTGTTTTCTCATCAAGAACCCTGACCATAACATAACACATCTTCCTTGGATGAGCATTTAAATGTCATTGGATCTCTGTGACTAATTATCAGAACCTTAGTCCTGTTTAGTTGCATTAGCTATTCCACTTCAGGAGACAACAATTTTCTTGTAAGCTACCAATGACACACAAGAGCCTATTACACAAACAAAAAAAAAAAAATGGGAAGGGAAAAGAAGACGGGGAGTTCCTTCAGATGGTAATGCCTGTCTGACCCCTTTTCAGCAAATGGAGAAGAAAGAAAGGTTGAGTAGAAAGAATGTCAAACTGCAGTGCAATGCTAAGAAAGTTTTGCCTGGGCTGGTTGGGAGGTCTTCAACTGCAGTCACCTGTTAGAAACTACCACATCTTACAGGAATGGGCCCATGTTAGTACCTCTGCTGTGCTAATTTGCTGAGTGCAGCCTTCCAGAAATGTGGTGCGAACGTGGGATGATCCAGAAGGGAAGCAGCAGAGGCCATCAGTCTTATTCTCCCTCCATCAAAATATCTAGTCATACGTTTGCAAAAACACCAGAATGCATTTCCCAGGCACTTTTTTCCACTTACTACCAATTCAGTCCATAGAAAGCACTGGTAGGATTTGGGTAGAAGACAACAAGGGGGAAACCAGGGAGTTACTCTCCCTCCCTTTTTCTTTTGGCCAACTATCAAACAGGAACTGTAGCTTTTTGTAGGTTTATCTCTCAGGAGACACTCCCTCTGTCTATGGTTCCCAGAATTTCTAAGCAGCTCTGCTGTGGTTCCAGGCTACTCCAGGGGGTCCGGCTCCTACGGTCTCAATGGACTTTCTTCCATTGTGTCTTCTGTCCTAGAGATGGTTGCAGTTTACTGCTGTATTAATCTCTAGATTCAATCACTGCCCTCTTTTTGGCTTCTCAGTTTTTCCATCATCTGAATAATCGATTTCTTTTATTCAATTCGTTATGTTCTGAAGAGTTAAAGTGGTTTCTATTTGCATTCCTGGACCCCAACTGATATGATTAATATAGATAATATAGAAACAAGGTCATTTTTATAAAGTAATATCTTTTTTCTTTATTTCTGGGTTTGAAAAAATACAAATATTATAATTTTAAAAATACTTTCCTAAATTAATTTATTAAAATTATTATCAATTTTAGGGATTTTCTTTTCTCTATAACTTATAGATCTAATTCACATGTTCTTAAAATCACAGCGAAAAATTAGTTAAAAAAGAACAAAGAATTATATTCCATAAAAATGTGTTTAATTATTAAAGATATTCAGTATTTATACATGGAGATATATAATTCTAATTCTTTACTGCTGATCCTGACATTAAAAAAATTTATTAATTGGTAGAAAACTAAATCAATACATATATATCACAAAATAGAAATGTATATTAATTTGGATATTTTTCTTCCCTACTTATTGAGTTTCGAGCCAATAGGTAAGGGTAATAAAATGCTCAATGATGCATTTAAAATTGTTAATGCCTTTTTTAATGGACTGTCCAAATACAGATTTATCTACCAGATAGATTCATGTTCACCATTTACACTGAACTGTAATGAACACATTTATCTGTATCTTGATCTCCACTGATACATTTGACTAGGCAAGTAACCTTTCCCAGTGTTTCTGATCAGTCTGCATTGCAAGCATTATCAGTTACCAAGACTCGCACAGTCTAACATCATCTATGATGAAGAGTTATTCTTTCAAAGCAAAAAAAAAAAAAAAGGGGGGGGGAGAAAGAGAAAGAATTTGGTGGAAATGGAGATTTTCTTTGCAGTTCTATTATAGTTCATGAATGTACTTATTTGATACATAAGAGTTATACAAATTGTTGACTTTGCTAATTATGTTAACTCTGAGATCTTGCTAGCTGGGCATTGACACCCACCTCAGGGACTACTCCACTGACACATTTGGTAGACCTGCACCTATACCATGGCCCAGTCATTCATGTCCACAAGCAGATTTTAGAGAGTATGCCCCAGTGGTAAACCTAATAGGGTGTTTTTTCCATTCATAACCTTAATGAATTCTCTATTATAATAATACAATGCAAAAATGCTTTTTACAGTCAGTGAACTGATTGTCTGTCACCTGATGCTGTAGTAAAAGACTAAGCACAAGGCACTCCCAAGGGAAAATTAAGAGGTCTTTGGCGATCTCAGAGAGAAATTTCTACCTATAGAACGTTAACAATGTCTTCTTGATTTGGGATGAGTTCCAAATCTCTTGAATTTTTATCAAACCACAAAAATCTAATGGGAATATCAACTCTTTTTAATCAGGTTAAGTCACATGAAATGGCTGATATTTGACCATTTTTGACCTAAAACATAGCAATTTCATAAATTTCAACATAATAAGGTCCTAAAAGCTACAGTAAAATCACCTAAGAACATCTATTGAGCATAAGAGACTTCACATATGTGTAAAATTACCTAATGCCATTTATAAAATAAAGGTAATCAGCAAATGTCTATAATCTGCATGAACTCACTTGGACTCTAAAATACTGAACTGCCAAAAACATAGATTTCCTAAGGCATTAACCTTTTCTCTCTATCGACCTGGCACTGTTGGAAGATTTCAAGGTCAGTGTGCCAGTAGAAGAATTGAAGCAAACCTATATAGGTGCAGAATCCTTTCATCCTGACCAATCTACTCATAGCAACACGTCCAATTACACAGAAAGAAATCTGAATTATTTTCCCAGGTTTTCACCAACTAGTTTTGTAAATTTTAACAAATCACCATGAGAACTATCATTTTGTTCACTTGGAAAGAAATACAGTTGACCTGACTATTTCTAAGGTCCTTTTCAATCTAACAACAACAAAAAAATGTTTCATCATGTTTCTGTTCTTGAATAGTGACTTTACTAGCAAACTGCTACTTTTTTCTACCTCTTGAAGCATTCTTTTGAACTCAATTTTCAATTTTATTAGGTCACAATAGTGCTTTTTTTTCCATCTGATTCCCATAATTATAAGACCTGTTAATCTGATTTTATGTTACTGTATCATTCATGTGAGATTTCTTTTGCAATTATTTAAACACATAAAACGTAGCAAAATGATTTTAACAATCATTGCAGAGTTGTAAGTTTAAGTTTAAGCTGGCGGTTCTTGGTATGTTTCTCTATTCTTTTTATTTTTACAGTTCTCTGAGGGATATGTTCCCACCTGCAGTCTACATAAAAGCCATTAGTGTGTCCACACATCCACAACAGAAGCCTGAGAATCTGACAGTGTCTGCAATTGGCACTGTCTCGGCCAGAACTGAAGCCCGGGAACGCTGCACGGCCACAATTGCTCTAGCACTCCTGCCACGCTGTGAATAGAACTCCAATGCTTAAAACTGACCCAGAAACCCACATTTGCCCATGACTGCTGCTGTTACTGCTGGAGGAACTACAGAAGCAGGAAAAAAAAAAAATTGCTCTTCCCTTCATACTTTTCACACTCACATCAACACTTTGCATTGACAGAGCCTAGCTACGAGTCAGTTGCCAAGGGATTATGGGATATGCAGTTTGCTGGCTTCCAGCTCCCTGTGTTTTAGCAGAAAGCGTGCAAGGACGAGAATGAATCTGAGAACCAATAAACAAGTATCTGATGGTTTACCTCAATGTTTCTTGAGCATCTCTTCTTACCATTGTATTCATATTAATTTACCACACATGATATATAAACTACCTCATGCCACCTGATAAGGCAACTGTTCTTTGTACAAATTAAGTTGCTCTCAAAAAATTGGGATAAACAAGAACCCATAAGTTTCCATATTCATCTCTGTGTGATGTTAACTTCTCTTCTAGTTCATTCAATAGCAAAGTACCAATATCTATTTATAGATTTTATTCAAATCTCTAATAGTTTGTATTCAACAAACTAAAGACTAAATTATAATGTCAACTTCTACCAACATTCCTAATAGAAAAGAATAGTTGAAAGGGAAAAAGTAAATAAGAAAAATATGGATAATGAATACACACAAATACATACATATAATATACATTAAAAATACACATACATAAATAAGAAAATAAATGTAGATGCTACTATTCTGTTTTCTACAGTTAACTAATGATGCTTGATATTAATAACTAAATACATATATATGTTGGGGAGGGGAGAGAGGGAGAGAGCGAGAGAGAGAAATGGAAATAGGTACAAAGATGGAGACCACAAAGCATAAATACTTAAACATTAACAAATATTTACTAATTAGTGGCTCAAAAGCCACTGAATCTTTTTTCCTCCACAAACTGGTTTGAGAATTTGTAAAAATGTGCACCAAAACCAGAAAAATGCACATGGGAAGATACCTGCAGTGTTTCTCAAACTGTTCCAGAAGGGTAACTGTAGAATGAACAATCAGTTATTACTTTTCTAGCAAGAGAAAACTAAGTAAGATGTTCTTAAGAAAACAAGGAAAGGCAGCATACCTGTTAATTGGGAAATTTTCTATACTTCTAGGAAATTAAGACAATAAAACCTAAAACTGAGATGGCCACATAGTATCAGACAGATTTTTTTAAAGGGATAGTTGTGTTGAGCAATTTCAGAGAATCTAGGATTCTTTCATAAATGCTACATAATATTTGTAACATTCTTAATTTTACTTCTTAAATAATATAAAACTAAAATTATTTATCAGAATAGTTTATAATAAATTGAATATCTTTAACAAAGATGTTATATTTTATTTAGTTCATTTTCACACTGGCAAAGGGGGAAGCTGTTTTGCATTACCAATGAGAAAATACAAGAGCTTATGGTGTGGAAAGAATGAAAATCATTTTCTCATGTTTAATAATATTTTAGTGATTAAAATCTGACATACGTATAAGTATAGTTTTCATTTTTGTTAAAAATGCAGAGTAAACATTTTTGGCAGAGGAATTTTCTGCCCAGTATTTTTACTTTTTTCAGATTCTGTGGATGGCCTGAGAGGTATGTGTCTTCCCAGTGTTTCTTCAGTGTGATCCTTTAATTATTAAATAGGGATTGAATTTGTTCAAGCTCATAAATACTGTATGTAGTACAGTGATTGGTGGTAATATTGATGCTGCCTATGAATGATCTATGATAACAAATTAACATAGAAAAGTAACTACCAGAAAGCAAGTACCCAAGGAAAAAGATAATTCCACATTCTTTATTTAATTTAATATGTAGTCTCTGATGAATGTTAATTGCATTTGTTTTTCCTCAATATTGTTTTCAAGTTATTTCAGGAGGTAGGAAGGAACATGAAGTGAAAAATATCACACTAAAATTTAGTTTATGCTGATTTATAGTAATTTTAACTTTAAAAAACACCTAAAACTTAAATTAAAAGTATTTAATTCATAAAAGGAAATGAACTTCTTACAACCTAGTTTGGTAATTTTGACATTATTAATAGCCAGATTTTTTTTTTATCCTGAGTCCTACCTCATGTTTTGTAGGCTATTATTTGCTTCTCAGCAAATAATCAGGGACTAATGGTTTCTTAGATGTCAAAATAGGAGTTGTTTGTGTTATTAATAACCTTAGTACTCTTCTGGATATTACTCATGCACAATACATAATTCACGAAGAAGAGCTTTTGCTCACATCCATAAAACAGAAAGATTAGATACCGATAACCTAATGAACAGACTCAAGGAATTGGAAAAAGAAGAGCAGACTAATTCCAATCCTAGCAGAAGAAAAGAAATAACTAAGATCAAAGCATAACTAAATGAAATGGAGAATAAGAGAATTATATGGAAGATCAACAAAACCAGAAGCTGGTTTTTCGAAAAGATCATCAAAATTGATGGCCCTCTGGCTAGGGTGACAAAATCTTTAAAGGAAAAGACTGTAATAAACTCAATAAGAAATGAAAAAGGAGAGGTCACAACAGACACCACAGAAATACAAAAGATTATGTTCGACTACTACAGAAATCTCTATGCCCAAAAACTACAGAATGAAGATGAAACAGACAGATTCCTGGATTCATATAACCTCCCCAAGTTCACCCAGGAGGTAATAGAATTCTTGAACAGACCAATCTCAAGCTCAGAAATTGGAGCAGTAATTAAAAACCTCCCCAAACGGAAAAGTCCCGGGCCAGATGGCTACACTTCAGAGTTCTACCAAACATACAAAGACGAACTCATACCTATACTACAGAAACCATTTCACACCATTGAGAAGGATGGTATCCTTCCTAACTCATTCTACGAAGCCAATATCACCTTGATACTAAAACCAGGAAAGGATGCAACAAAAAAAGAAAATTACAGACCAATATCCCTCATGAATATAGATGCAAAAATCCTAAATAAAATTTTAGCAAATAGAATTCAGCAGCACATCAAAAAAATAATTCACCACGACCAGGTGGG